>JAPXFQ010002080.1:920000-1077500 GCA_028564705.1 Apricaphanius iberus
TCAAACTTGCTTCAGTTCCAGTTTTAAAAACTAGTTGATTTGCTAGTTTAAATGGTCCAAATATTTGAAATATACATATTGCGAAGAACTGCAATAAATCTTGCTAATTACATAAGTATTATGTATTCACTCACTCTGTGCCTTAAATATGTTTCATCACACTTGTTTTATACAGCATATGGTTTTGGACAGTAGGGAGATGAAGTCTGTCCGTAAACATTTGAAATAATCTCAAACCAATTTCTAATAAGGGTTTTTGTTCGCAAACATATCAAGTGGAGCTCTAGAGGAACAGCCGGAATGCTCCACTTGTAAACGTAAATCTACTGGGCTTCTCATTGGCACTCAGACAACACAATACGAAAAAAGAAAAAAAAAAGATTATGGAGGTGAACTCATTAAGAAACTACGACTAAGTTATTTCAGTGCCAAAACAGCCTGCTAGCTACAATTTTTTTTCCCCTTGGAAGCTGCATAGACGACTCATCAAGGAGCTAGGTTTGCTATGAACCCAAAGTAGGAAGACATTAACAGTGATTGTTTATCGCAGGTCTAATTGTTACATTTATATGCAAATAATGATATACAATATTATCGTATATCATATTATTATGAATCCAATTAAGAATTCAAGCTTATAACCAGGGGTGGGTCATAACTAATTACATTTACTTGGGTAACTTTTTGATAAAAATGTACTTTTGGAGTAGTTTTACTACATCGTACTTTATACTTTTACTTGGGTGATATTTTCATGAAGAATATCTACTCTTCCTTTTTAAGATTCCATAAGATTTCTGGCCACTCTTTCTATAGCAAGTAACCTTGCTGAATGAAAATGAACGTTTGTTTTAACCAAAAACTCATGAGACTTAGACATACAGGTTATGTTAAAGTGAGACCTCCTGTTTGTACACAAGGTTAATGATTTGAACATTATTAGACATCTGCTGAGGCTTTTGTGCCATTTGGAGGTCGAGTGGGGGTAACTTAACATGCTCACATTACTTAGGTATTGGTTTCGATAGTTTTACTTAGAAAATTTTATTTGGAAAAATGTTTTAATCTTCAGAATTTGTAAATAACTAGATGTTTGTCTAATTACATCATTTTTTTAATGTTAAGTACTCAACTACTCAGTACTTGAGTAGCTTATTCACCAAATAG
The DNA here is from genome assembly GCA_028564705.1 of Apricaphanius iberus. NCBI lineage: Eukaryota > Metazoa > Chordata > Actinopteri > Cyprinodontiformes > Aphaniidae > Apricaphanius > Apricaphanius iberus. Next base: position 921,168 of record JAPXFQ010002080.1, read on the forward strand.
TTTTTTAATCTTACTTGAGTAATGTATTGGATAACTATTTTGTACTTTTACTTGAGTAAAAATATGTTGAAGTAGTGCTATTTAAGTAAAATATTTGGCCACTCTACCTACCTCTGCTTATAACTAAGTTTTAGACCGTTCCTACAGTAGACAGTACATGTAGTACTGTTAATGTAAAAGATGGAATGAGAACTAAATCATAAATTCAATTCAGTTTATTTATATAAAGCCAATTCAAAATGCATTATCCCAAGGCTCTTTATAAGAAGTCAATTAAATTTAATCAGTCATACATTAGTGATTTAGTTCATTATTCCAATGACTTTAAAAATTCAAAGGGAACCCAGCAGATTGCATCAAGTCATCGATTTGCAACATTTCCTGATCCTAAAGGAACATCTAGTGACAGTTAAGTCGCTGATTTTACAGTAATCCAAATTTCAAACTGCCTGTTGAGAGGAATTATAATTTTGTTTTATACCCAAGGCAGGCATATTAGCTTCTGAGATCTAAATGGGTGAGAAACCTTGACACTTTCCCTCACATATTTTTGATTTGTTGGGACTTTTTGTTAATTTGAATAATTAAAGGATTGACATTTTCAATTACTGATTAATCCCTGGATGTCAGAAGATTAAAGCAAAATATCATTTCAATAGCACCAAACAAATATATACAAATTCAGTACATCAAAACCTGGGCTCTTTCATTGTACTTGGACTACTGAAAAGCTAAGTTCAGTTCAACCCAGGCATAGCTGCTGCAGAAAGAGGCTATAGGCAAATATGTAATCAATGGGGGAATTTCAATGTAAAAACCAGTGATGAGAATAAATAACACAAAGGCCCATATATTTTCCATTGAACATTTTAATAATCCTCAAGATTTATGGAGAAATATTTGGTGCATCCATTTAAAGTTAGAGTAAAATTGACAGCATAAAAAAAAGAATACTATACCAACAGTCAAACTTAGTGGTTGTGTGTGACAGTCTGGGGCAACTTTGGATTCCATGACCTGGAGCACTTGCTGTCTCTGACGGAACCACGACTCTGCTTGTTTAGAACGGAAAGATATTGTAAAACACACATGCAAGGCAATCTTTCACCTGCTCATGAAAGCCAAACCTTTTTTATTTTTATTTTGGTATGGCCTAGTCAAAGTCTGGATGTCTAATGACTTTACAAGTGGTTATGCTTGAAAACCTTCCAGTGTGACTAAATTTAAAATCTGCAATAAACGGTAAACACAAATCTTCCACAACAATGTAAAAGACTTATTTCTAAATATAGAACTATATATATATATATATATATATATATATATATATATATATTTGGGGGACAATTAGCCTACTTTTTCACAAAGGGCCAAGTTGGTTTGGATGCCTTTTATTCCTTCAGAAAAGATGCATTGTGAAAATTACATTTTGTGTAGAATCTATTTTCTGTCTGACATTATATAAAAGAACTTACAATTTTAAAAGTAAGTTTTCAAAAGTAAATACTTGATAAATTAACACCCGGTCTCTGTTTATACGCTGTTTAGTTAGCTCCTCCGTGTGTTGAACGTGTCCCCGGGCTCCTCTGCTTCTATGAGGCCGGCTGAGTCGGGCAGAGCCCCGGACACCGCAGCACGGATCCGTCCGGTCAGACAACCATAGATGGATGTAGCTGTTCAGGGACGCGGAGCTTAAACGAAGCCGGCGGATTGGTTTGATTTTTTTCTTTTACACAAGCGGGTAAGATGCAGCAAGCAGCTGTTACTCTGAGTATTGACACTTTTGTGTAAAATATATAACCAAAATAATAATTTTGCCTGGTTCTAAAAAACGTCATTAGCGGAATTAAATAGGTTTTATTTTCTGGGAGACAGTCGGTGCAGGCTAACAGCTTCTACTGCTAGCAGCTGCTCTGGGAGTGTCTCACTGACAGCTGACAGCAGCGATGAAACTCCACGGTTTTATGTCGTTTTTAATACACGCATTATTCCCATAATTGCTAGTTAAACCAGTTTAAACGCTAATAATGCAGTAAACCATGCTTTGTGATTTTAAAGCGTTTGTAACATGGATTGAAACAGAGTCATTCAGCGTAATTGCCCTATAATTTAATTTATTCGATTTAGCCCCGCGAGTTTTCTGGTTCAGTAGTGTTAGTAATGGGTTAAACATGTGAGTGGGCCCCCACACCCAGGCTTGGATTTAATTTGAAATGGGAGCGAGTGTTAATTGAACTCTAATTCACTTATTTATTTATTTGTAGCTGCTTTACACATCATCTATATCTGGAACAAAACCAGTCCTATGTAAAACACAACCAGGGTTCACTCACTAGGTGGCATCAAATTACAGCTTTAGTTAAGCTACACTATTGAAGAGATTTGGTTTTATGACTGCTCATATATTGTACTGTACTCTATATCGAATGGCAAATCTAAAATACTTCATTTGAAGAGAAAATTAAATGTTGCTTGTATCTTTGCAGTCAGTCAGTTGCAGTCAGTCTTTCAACGAATCTGAAGAGGCCTCTGACTGAAGACTGTTGCTGTATGATGACATTGTCATGACAGTTATGACATGTAACAGCTCAATATGAGGGTTGTAATTATTGGAAAACACTGCCAATCCACCTCATTTGCTTTTGCCACTTCTTTACTGTCTGTTTGGCGGTATGGTTAAAAAGACGTGATCAATTGAAAGATTGCTGTTTGATCCTGCTCTCCGTCCATGAAGCCTCCTCTTCAGCTCCTCTGGGATTTGGGTCCATTGAGGTGTTATTTGAGCTTTTGAGATGCAAATGAGATGCTCTCGGTTGGTAAAATAATTCTGTTACCATGGTTACACATCATAACTGCTGTCTGAAAGTAAAAAAACTGAAAGCAAAGCATCCTTCTATCGGCACAGCATCCAAAAACCAGAAGGAATAATCTTCCAAAGATGCAAGTTCTGAACCAAAAACCAAAAAAGAACAATTTTGGACTAACATCACAGGGCTACTGCAGCTTGCTGCCACCATGAGTAATTCTAGAATCAGAATAAGAGGAACCACTTCTCCTTAGTGCATATTGTATTCTAATCAAAGGCAGTTTGTGAATGGATTGTAGAGGTGATGGAGCAGAAATCCATATCTAATAAACTAAAGAATTGAACAACCATTTCAGTTACCCTCTATAGTTACATGTAAAATGAGAAATAAATGCATTTTTAAGTGTTGAAAATGAAAAAACTCAAAAGACAAGACAAAAAAAGACTGGCCTTTTCTATGTGGTTAAAGTTCTGAGATTATAGGTCTTCAATTATAGTAAAAAAAAAAAAAAAGAGTTCACAATTTATATTTAAATTGGAGTCCAATTAACTGCAGTGAATTATTCTGAAACATAAATCAGAACTGCTAACATCTAAATAGAATTGTTGGGTACCTTCTAAAGTATTCATACAAGCTGAAGTTTCCTCATTTTGTCATCGGGTCAAAAGGGACAGATCAGTTGTGTACTCTATAAATCTGGCTTATGTGGACATCGATCCTAACGATACGGCACGAGCTACTATGGAATGCTTTAGGTTATCTTTGCATTCTATTAGTATATTAAGTATAGTATGATTTTGAAAATACTGCGATGACGATCCTCACTTCCATCTTTCTCTGTAATGTCTTCACATTTTGGCTTACAGCGATGCTTTGTCGTAACTAGTGTTGCCACGGTTACCTTGAAAAAGTAATCTGATTACTGAGTACTTATTACTCCAAAAGTAACTTATTTACTATACTGATGACTTTATTTTAAAATTAACTACATTAGATTACAAGCTACTTTATTAGTTACATTCAGCAGCAGCCAGTAGCATTTCCCGTTGCCTAAACATAGAAACAATAACAGTTATTATTTTAACAGTTAGGCCGGAAATATACCTGCTTGTTAACCTTACGTTGACACCAGCAACTAGGAGGACGTACTTGGGGACATACTTGCTTACTCACTGCATGTACTACTGGAGAGTTCCACCAGGGGCCAGACTCAGAGTACAGATTACAGAACTCTCAGATTCGTGCCAAAACAAAAAAGGTGACCGTAAAGGGGACAATCAGCTGATTCGGATTACTACAGAAAAAGACGGCGGCAGAGCTGTTGAAGTTACGTGGGATCTTATTTACCGCTACTGTTGCTTTGTTTTCCCTAAAACTTTTACCGCCATGTACGAAATATAGGTTTTTGCTTAAGACAATTACAAAAAAAGTAATGCACAGTGGCTTAAACAAGTAATTTTTATCTAATTACCTGTATGGAAATAGTAACGCATTAGATTGGTCGTTACTGTAAAAGTTGTCAAATTAGGAGTAACGCGCTAAGTAATGTGTTAGCGGTATCACTGGTTGTAACGTAGTCCTAAATCTAAATCGGCTCCTGTAATTCAGTAGTGTTACTTATCCTTTTTGTTTTTTATATGTATTTTTTGCTTCTTTGTTGTTTTTGTTGGTACTCAATATGATTAATGAGGTCACCAGGAATAAATAGGATCATTTTTGAATAATTTTAATGAATTTTGAACACAAATTGCTAGCTGTTCCCATTACCTTACAGTGCTTATGCTAAGCTAAAGGAAGCAGGACTGCTGCCAGATAAAGACAAGAGAATGACTGGGCTGCGAGTGTAGCAACAGACTAAATTTCACTTATGGGTGGAATATACCTTTTAATGAAACATGTTGGAATGGCTCAGTCAAAGTCCAGATCTGAATTCAATAGTGAACCCTTAGCAAGAGCTGAAAACTGATTCTCACAGAGGCCATTTATCCAATGCAGTGGTGTTCAAAGTTGGGCGTCAAGTCCTGCATGTTTTAGATGTCATGGGTTAACACACCTAAATCAAATGATTGGTTCATTACCGGGCCTCTGGAGAATTTAAAGACATCTTGAGGAGGTAATTAAGAACTTAAAATCAGCTGTGTTGGCACTAGGACACATCTAAAACCTGCAGGACACCGCTACTTTCTGTCTGGAGTTGGACACGCCTGATCTAATGTTACTGACCTTCAGATATTTTGTGCAGAAGATTATGTGAAAAAGGCTCATGAGTTGCTTTTGAAGGTCAAAAAAACAAACAGGTGTTTATATATCGTTTTGTAGTAAACCTGGATCAATAAACAGAAAGTAAATGAGTTCCATCATTACCATCAGACTTAGGCATAGACACGACGTCACAGTGATAAAAACAGGCAGCAGTCTGATCTAATCTCCTTCTGCTGTTCTTATTATTCTGTGAGAGATTGTTTCAGACGTAACATTTCCGCTATGTCGTCTCAAATAAGACATGTTCTAATAGTTTTCGGAATTTTTACCTGGAATATTGAAGGTGATTTGTTCCTTCCCCGACCAGCGGACGAACTGCGACCCAGTGCGGTCATAATGTTTCTCCTTAACCTCACCTCTGTTCCTGCTGCCTCACCATTTCACCCGGCTCATCAGGCTCCCAGCAGCCAGACGTGAGATTCTGTAAAGTTGCCGATCCCTTTCCCTCAGATCTTTGACTAAAGCTGTCTGCCGATCATATCTGTCCTCCCTTCGTGAGAGATGACAATGCTTACTCCGTCCCACTTCCTGCAGAATCGAAGCACCACCACCACCCTTTTTTCCTGGTTCTGCCTTTTGTAATTTGCATAAAAGGCTGCAAAAAGACCGCAGAGGTTCAAATCACATCCCTGAACAACCTAAAATTGAAACTTATGGCTGCATTTTGCATGTTTGGCTGTTTAACATAAAGTCACAACGCTAAGCCCTTTTTTAGTCCGTGTGCACATTTTTCCTACGCTGCTCAATGGCCACAGAATGCCTACAGCATTTGCTTCGACAGCAAAAAAAAAAAGGGAAAAGAAAAAAAAAGATGACAACAAAGCAAATAAAGGGCAGAGAGTTAAAAAAAGCTCCAGGCCTTTGGGTTTACTTGTAAAAGAGAGCTAATCCTCGCTCTGTGATGGTCCACAGTGTCATCAGGCTTGGTCTGAATGAAATGTGCTTGCATTCAGCAACAACATCCAGAGCATCACCTGGGGTGTGCAGTGTTTAGACACACTGAAATAGAATCACAGCTAGTTTAACTGAAAACCAGGCGTTGAAATGTTTCATTTCAAGGTGCATATATTCTGTTGCTGCTTACGTTAGCAAAAGAAAAGGAAATAGTTTTAACTGGTTTGCTGAAGACTGCAGTGCAAGGAGAACAGATACTGTATGATGCACTGTTTCCTGCATCGATGCCTCCAACATATCTTGTTTTTTCATAATTAGTCAACATTTTACAATGTTTCAACCCTCTTTCTACATATATATATATATATATATATATATATATATATATAAATATATATAATTTTTTTGGGGGGGGTTATGCAATGTTCCATTAAAACGAAAGGACAGACATTTCAAACGTTACCTGATGGGCTAACTAAGAAACACAGTGATGGTGACATCATGCTGTGGGGATGTTTTTTTTTATGTTTATGAGGGACATGTAATCTGTAGTCAAAGTTGATGGTAAGATCTGCAATATTGATGCTACAACCCAGGAATTGCAGGGGTGTCATGGTCAGAGGTGGGTAGAGTAGATCTATCTCTTTGTACTCAAGTAAACGTCAAAAGTAGCCATGTAAGTAATTACTTTCAAAGTTAGCGCCTAACAAAAGTTTTTCATATAAGGGCTCCTTTAATACTGTGTAAGCGATGCTGTCATTAGATGTAGAAAAATATTTTATGTGCATATTATGATATCTTAAAGTCTAAAATGGAAATAAATCTCAGACAAAAAATGAAGAGTTGCAGAGTTCCCACATTTTAAGTATTGGTTCATGTTATAGGTTACCAAACCCATACCAATATTGTCCCTGATATCCAATACCAGTATCGATATCTGTGCATTAATAATTTGTGAAAAATTGTGCTGACCTTGGTTAAATTACACACTAGTGTTCACAGTGTTAATTCATGTAACTAAGTTACATTTACTCAGTTACATTACTTGAGTAACTTTTTGGAGAGAGAAAAAAGTACTTTTAGGAGTTTTACTACACCGTACTTTTTACTTTTACATGAATTTTTTTTTATGAAGTATTGCTACTCTTACTTGAGTAAAGTTTATGACTACTCTACCCACAGTGAGTAACTTCACTGAAAGAATAATAACCAAAAATGCTTGAGAATCACACATATTTTTTACGTTACCTCTTGTTTGTACAGAACCTTTACAATTTTAATATTATTTTCTATCTTGGAGGTCAAGTGAGGGTCCATTACCATGTTCTAACATGTAGAATAGAATGGTCTTGTCAGAATAATCAATACCTAGATATTAATCAATATTAAAACTGATATCTGAATCAGAAACTCTGTTCCTGTGGTATAGATATTTTGGAGTCTCTCATATAAACAGGCTCCTTCAGAGTACACTAACACACATGTTCCCTTAAGCCAGTTTTATTGTGTTATTTTTCACTAGTTTTTGTGTGACCTTTTATAAACACTGCTGATACTTCAAACGTTTAAGCGAAAGGGTTTACACAATTGTTTATATTTCACTTTTAAACTATAAATTAAGGTAGCTTGATAAAAGCAATTTTATTCGTGTATCTACTTGTTTTTCGATAAATTGCTGGTTTTTATATAATCTTGTATTGAAATCGAACTTGAGTATTGATTTGTTCTTTTTTGTATCGAATCAATTTTGAAATGTTTGTATCGTGACAACACTGAAATCGAATAGAATAATCTTTTATTGTCTCAGAAAGGGGAAATTCAGCTATAACAGCAGCAAAGTGACAGATAATATAAGCGTTTAAAGTCACACAACTAGAAAGTATAAAAACTAAATTAAGAATAATACATTAATTATTGTATAAAGTATTGTACAGTTATCACAGTTATAGTTTTCATAACCCACTGTAAGTAGTGGTTTCATTTGTTTTTCTTTGAAAAATATTGATTTGGAAAAATGTTACCCTTTCTTAAATTTGTTATTTTGTAGTTATGTTTTTATTTTAGTCTCTAAGATTTGGACATACATAACTATATATTTTTGTATAATTATGTCAGTTTTAAATATTAAAATAAATGTTATTACCTTAAAACAAGCACTTTTTAACAAATCCTTTTTTTTACTAATACGTGAGTAGTTATTTGGATTACTGCGTTGTACTTCTACAAGAATGAAAATGTGTTGAAGTAATGCTACACACACTTGAGTCAAATTTTTGGCTACTCTACCCATCTCTAGTTGCGCTGGATTTTATTTGGGGTTGTCAGACTAAAATGGGGCTGAAAATAAATATACAGTGTACGTCTTAGATGTTTGAAAAAACACTATTTTGATTCCATATATATATATATAAATGAAAAAAGTGTGAGATTGAAATGTTCAAGTGATAAGACTTCAAAAGGTGCTGTAATTAGCAGGGCTTTAGGACCCAGCATTTCTGTCGGGGCCTAAATCAAGCGCTCCCTCCTGCAGAAGCCAGTGCAGACAGTGACACAGTGCAGTGCAGCCGCTCAGCTGATGCACAGCCGAACCAAGCGCGGCCGCGTTGGGGTTGTCCCCCCCCCCCCCCCTCCTTCCCCCGTTTCTTTGCTCTCCCACTGAATCCATTCATCAGGGCGCTGGTAACTTCCTGCTCAAACCATAAGCTCCTGGAGACTTTGTTCATCTGCGAGGAGAGGAGAATCAGAGGATTGTACTCGGGGAGGGAGGGGGGGATTCTAGAGCTCGAGTTGGGCTGTGGAGATGTGGTGAGGGAAGGTGGGAGCCTGCGAGAAGACAGAAAGGAAGAGAGAGATGCTCCAGCAGCATCTCTGAATCCCCCTCCTCTCCCCACACCTTCTGACCAGACGATGCTCTTTTTAACATAACAACACAGTCCTTGAGTTAAGACAGGCAGTTTCGGGGACACTCGGCGGCCAGGAAACATGTCACAGACTAGAAGGAGCACATACAGCCGGGTGAGTGTTTGGCTAACTGAAAGAGCAGGTTGAAGTTGCCTCTTTAATTTCTTTCACCGTGTCTTCTCCTGCTGGATGTTTACCGCTTCCAGTAGAGGGGGGCTTCTAATCCATTTCAGCTGTGCTCTCTCCAGCATCAATTGTCGCCTCTTTGTTTGGCTCAGACGCCCCTTTCGGGTTCAGCATGGTTGCCTTTGTCATGACTCAACTCTATGTCAGTATATGACCAGCATATATTTAGCTAGCTCACTGACTCCTATTTAGCATTTTCTTTTTTCTTTTTCTCATCTGTTAAGATTAAAAACACAATCCATGGTTCCCAGTAGATTTCCTGTCTGTCATCGGTCTCTGAGTCAGGCCGTCTTCCCAGTCACCGGGAGGGATGACATCAGTACTTAAACTTGGAAATTTCCTAAAAAATGTAAGCAATTTTTACGTCCTTCAGATCAGAATGAATCCAGAACGAAATTAGATTCTAGGTTGCTTTTTTCCCCCTGTGTAGCATAACTAGATGATAATTGCAGAGAATGAATGTCAAAAATAAGCACCGTGAGTGCGATTCAGGAATTTGTGTTGCTCTAAATTTCTTTTAGAGTTAAACTCAGTAAGGTTGCATGTGTTATAAGAGTAGATGTGGCACTAAATAATTCAGTAGGGGCCTATTCAGGTCCCTTTCCTCCTCCAGCACGTGGCTGTCAGGTTAGGGGAAGTGACGAAACAACAAAAAAACTAATTACACAATGTTAATCATTGTGTGTGTTCCTACGTGTGTTTATTGAGCCGATTTATTTACATGCACGTGTGTGTCTGTCTATCTATCTATCTATCTATCTATCTATCTATCTATCTATCTATCTATCTATCTATCTATCTATCTATCTATCTATCTATCTATCTATCTATCTATCTTATAGTCTCATTATAGTCCCTTTTTTTTTACAATCAAACAGAAATTTGTCCTTGACATGGCTTCATGTAGCAAAATAATAAAAACCCCTCTCAAGCACAAAAATCCACACAATATTCTGTATACAACTTAAAAAAAGACACCTTTTATAGTGCGCTAATTTTCATGATCTACTAAAAAACCTCCTGAACTGGTTTGATGGCTTTAGTCAGATCTCAATGTTTTCAGCTGGGATGTCAGAACTCGTTCACAGGACATAACCAGTTAAAATATGCATTTGTATGCTGAGTTTAAGTTACTAACCGTCTTATGGTTTTGATAATATTTGCCTTTATGTAAACAAGGACTGCACAGAATCAGGAAAAATGCCAATATAATACTGTTGCTGGATATGAGCCGTGAGGATATTTACTCTAATAAAAGGGATACCAGGCAAGTTTGAGTGTTTTCTCTACGACGCTCCCCCTAGCGTCCGTTAGTAAATTTTGCTTTCAAACACAGTGTCGTAAAAACGAACTGTTTTGTTTCCCCCCCTCACCGCTCGCCACGAGCAACCCAGCTGATCAGTTGCCAACCCTAACCAGGCACAAAGTAAAGTATAAAAGTGTTACAAGCGCAAAAGCAAGAATTCGAGGTCTGTATCCGACTTGGAGCCTTCGTTGTCTTTCAGCTCTCGCCATTCGATAAAAGCTTGACCAATATTGATGCGTGTGGGAGCCCTCGCTCGGTCTGAAGCTCTTTTTATCTTCTTGGCATCTTCCGTCAAGGGTTTTCGCTGCTTCTTAGCTTGCGCTGCCATCAGTTTGCCACACTCGCTAGCCGGGTTTCGTTAGCCTGCCTCAGTGTTGGGGATGCGTGCCGAAAACTGATCCTGCTTCTCGCGATGTCTGAGACTTCGCACGACTGAAGGACACCGGGTCGGTACACTGAACTTGCAAGTGGGATATTCTGTCTACAGGCAGTAGGGGCGGGCGTGAGAGTCTTCATTCGCCCTGTAATGAGTCGTTTAACCATATACCGACTTACAAAGATGATTAATTAACATGAAAATGTTGCCTAGTATCCGTTTATTGTGTATTTTCTGAATCTTTTCTTGTTTTTTCTTCATACCGATGTCTCCTACCCTGCCCTCTGGGTTTAGTATCTTGGCCACTGAAACTATGCATCAAATGTTTATCAAATATTGTTAGCGTATTTTTTGGTGTTGTGATGATGACTGGGATTCGATATATTTTACAGCTCTACCTGGAAGCAAAACATGCTCAAAATTAAACTTCATTAATTGTCTCCCTCTTCTTAAACTGTCAACATTTTCAACCAGCGACGGGTTAAATTTAAATGCTTTTCCAACTACCTCTTGTTCACAGTCTACCTGCATTGGTTTTAATACCCCAATTTCCACTTTATGCTTTGCTTTGGGCCCTGCGATGGACTTGAGAAGAGTCCAGGGTGTTTCCCTGCCTCTCGCCAAATGACAGCTGGAGATGGGTACCAGCTCCTCCATGACCCTGTAGGGATAAGATGGTATATTGTGTTAGTTGTCCCACTTAAAAAGATGAAAGAGGTCTGTAATTTTAATTGTAGATAATTTTCAACTGTGAGTGACGTTTTTTTTCGGGAGGATTGTCATGCTGGGAAGATCCAGCCACATTTTATCTTCAATGCTCTCACTCAAGGAAGGAGGTTTTCTAATTCTCCTCTGGATCATCCAGATGGACTCTGGCAAACTTTAAACAGGCCTGGATATGTGTTTGCTTAAGCAGGGGGACCTCTTAAGCGCTTCAGGCTTTTAATCCATGACGACAAGGTGTGTTACCAGTAGTAAGCTTTCTCGTTGTGGTCCCAAATCTCTTCAGGTCATTGCCCCATGTAGTTCTGGCCTGTTTACTCACTATTCTCAACATCATGTTTACCCGACTAGGTGAAATCTTGCATGGAGCACTAGGTCATGGGAAATTGTCAGTGATCCATATTCTAATAATTGCCCCAACAGTTCATCTCACAAAGCTGCCTGTCTATTGTAGATTGGCTCATCCCAGTCTTGTGCAGGTGTACAATCTGGTCCCTGGTGTGACAGCTTTTGGGTCATGGCCATGAAGGAGGTTGTGTAATGGGAAAAAAAAAGTGTGTCTGAGAAGCCATGATTCAGCCGTCTTCATTCAGTTTTATTAAATGCAGCATGGAGAGATTCCAGAGAGCTCTGAAGCTCTTTGCTCTGAGCTCCTTGCTCTGAGCTCCTTGTTCTGCCTATCTTACAAAGTCACAGGTATATGTAGTGAACAACCAAACCCTATCAGATTGGTTTCTGACCCGTTTTTAATCAGCTCTGAGAGAAAAAACAACTTCATACAGGATTGTAGATATGCAGTTGCTGAGAGAAAGAGCGCTCTGTTTTAGCAGTCGAGAACCGGAGGTGTCACAGGACAGCATAACTAAGCATAACTCAGGCACTGTGAGTAATGAACAAAACGTATAAATGCAATTAAATGTCCTTAAAATGTCTGAATAGTTATTTTCTGCACCATTATACAAACAAATTCTTTAGAAAACATACAGTGTGATTTTATGTTTTTTATGTATCTATGATACAAGTTAAAGACCTCTCTCATCCTTGTAGGGAAACATGCTCATTAGTGGCTGCTAAATGTTTTTTGGCCCACAATGGATGGATGGATGGATGTAAAGTATGTATGGATGAATGTATGGATGGTTTGTTCATGGATGGATGAATGTATGGATAGTTTGATTCATGGATGGATGAATGTATGGATGGTTTGATTCATGGATGGATGGATGGATGGATGGACTTTGCTGTGGTTTAATGTCATAACGTAGATAGGACCTTCTGGTTTGCAACTCAACCAGAGTCAGTGTTTTAATACACACAGTCAAAAATAAAATGAAGCACAGGAAAAGGCACTGGTCCTATAAAAAAGAGTGTAAATTGGACAATATTGATATTGCAATAAATTTAAGTGAGATAATCCTTATTGCCAAAAATATATAATGTTGTTAGAAAAATACAATAACTATAATATATCCCACATTCTTACAAGAATGTAGAGTTGTTTAGGATGGTTATTGCAGAAGGGATGAATAATTTTTTTTCTAAATTGTTTTTCCAGGCAAAGGGAGCTTCTCTGGAATTAAATGGTGAATGCTTTTCTGTGATCTGAGTAGCTTTCCTGACCACATAGGACTTGCTGAACTGATATGATTTATATTTAACTAGACCTTTTCCTTCTAATACCCTGAGTTGAATATCACTTTTACGTTATGCTACCATACCTTTAAATTATATTATTTCACCTTTCCTTCTACCTTTGTTTTTAGTTTGTCGCATTAAAATTCAAAACTTTTAATATATTTTTATTTAATAGACCAACAGAAAGTAATCCAAGTTTGTGTTTAAACATCGTAATGCATATTTGTATGAAAGGACCATTCTAACACACGGATATGCTTTGTTCAAAACCATTCTATTGCTCTGACTGTATGTGTAGGGTGAGCCTCGGGCCCGGCTCAAGTCTTTTGCAGCTTCTAACATGTTTTCTTCTAACACTGCCCTCTATTTAGTTCAGTCCAGGTACACTGTCCCTACTGAGCAAAAGTCTCCCCACAGCATGATGCTGTGTTTGAACCCAAGTCTTCACGATTTTATCCCTGTTCTGTCTTTCTGCTGTGTTCGTTGCTCTTTGGGATGCTGTTTGATTATGAATGTCTTCTTTAAAGACCTCAGCAGCCTTCACAGAACATGTGTAGTTATACCGCGTTGCATCACATTTATTTTCCATATTTAATAATTAGGTGACTCCTGAAGGCAGTTGGGTGTGGTGTATATTATTTTTGGGAGGCAGAATGCACATAGACATGCACCATTTATTAGTTCAGAAAAAAGAAAAGAAATGTATTTGTGAGTCCTCCCCCCTTTAATTTTACAAATATGTGCAACTTTGTGTTTGTCTATCCTGTACCCCCCAAAGAAATACGCTGAGATATGCCACAGACAAATATTATAGTTTCTGGCCTCCGGAATAATTTCTAAAAACAGCAGCATTGTCTAGGATATTTAAAACATTTTGATAAATGGTATTTATTTATAAGATTATTTATCAGGAGGATCATTTAATAAAAGGAGGTTCAGGGGGCTCTACCCTGAAGAATCTTGATATGAACTGTAAAGACTTTGTTAACTGACCTTTATGCTGCTTTTGTTTATTATGGGTCGCTTCATACGTAGGTTTCCAACAAGTTTCAACTTTATTTCAAAGAGCTCCACAGACCGGTGTATGTTTACAGTAAGCTCAAGGATCATGTTCCTTCAGAGAGTAATAAAATCTTCTCCTCTGTGTGCTGTCCTGCTGACTCACCATCAGTTCGAGGACATCAAACCGTTAATTGGGTTATGCAGGATTATTACATTATAATATTGAAGCAAGCAAGTTTAGGAATGTTTTAATGTGTGTGTTCCTCTCCATTTATAAGCTCTGCATTAAGAAGTCTCAGGAGGATTTTTCCTTTCCATAAAAAAAAAAAAAAATGGAGGATTAGGACGAGGCTGCTGTTTGACTATTTGTTTTGCACCCAAACGTCTGAGGGGGTAACGTAAAAGTAAAAAAACGTTTTTGAGGGTACATGATATAACGCCGTTCACATATTGATATCGGTATGATCAATAACCAAAGTTTATTTCCATATTGTTGCCATTTATGTTTCTGGAAGGTAGGATGTTGATCATGTGATCAAGTTATTCAGCGCAGTATTTTGGGCTGTTTAACTGAAGCGGTGAACCAATATGAGCGGTGTGGTCATTTTCTGCCTCAAAATGGTAGGAAAAAAAAAAAAAAAAAATATATATATATATATATATATATATATATATATATAGGATAAAGATCCCCACAACAGCTTTTTTAACATCTCATACCAATATTGGGCCGAATTTTCACATCTGTGCTTATTATTTATCTAACTTAACCTCATGTAAAAAACGAACACAAAAAACCACACTGCATATATCAAACTGGTAATGTATCATTCAGAGACTGTTAATGAAAAATGTGCAAACATATTTGAAATTTAAAGATATCTTTAAAAAATATGTGTTGTATTTGGTTGCACCACTCTGACCTTTGGGTTGGGGTTGATCAGAACTTCGTATCTTTATTCAATTCAATTCCAATTCAAAAACACTGCATTTATACCAACGGGAAATAAATAAAATCGGTCAGACTCTGAGGACATGTCAAACCAAAGTGTATGTGTTTAGTTGCTCTCATGTTTCTACAGAAGCTTTATGCATTTGCATCCATATTGACAAGTATTTGGAACGGTTTCTGTCAGACCAAAACATGCTTTTGGGAGACTTTAAATGTTTTACTGCACAATTTTGTTTGGATGTTTTTCTCCATCAGAGAAGTAAAATATGTTGGCACCCCAACCCCATGGCTGAGCCGTAAATGTATGAAACTCCCAGAAATTCCTGCAGCTCTTATCTTATTGCTGCTTATCATATAGGTCTTAGTTAATGCTCATACAAGTGCCTGGTGGGTCACTATAAGCGCAATCCAAAGTGTAAAGCTCGTTGGTTGTTATATTTGTGTGAAACTTACAAAAACACAATACTTTCATTTAGATTTTAATTCATCTTTATCTGTAGACATGTTTTCCTCTAGTTGTATTTTTAATACTTGCTCTTTTACCCAGTAAAGCAGCTTTTATCCGCTGTTTTTCTGCAACACATCATCTATTTTTAGTGTCTTAAAAAAATCAAAGCAGAACTTCCTGTCAAACTTCTCATTTCAACATCTTTCGTCACATCTTTTATACTTATGTATAACCAAGGATGTCAATTGAACTCACAGCCTAAAAAAGCCCTGAAGAGAGCCTACAGAGAAAACTGTTGGAAATGAAGGATATTATATTCACCAAAGAATGTGAATTCGACAGAGTATAAAAGGTGTTGTATGTTGTATGTTATATTTGGTCTCCTGCATGTTGAGTTTAGGTGGTGTAATCCAGTTATTTTTTCCGTGTCCCACTCAGACCACCAGCAGTGGCAGCAGCAGGATGAGCTCAGATGGAGGCGGGCGGCCCGTCAAAGTGGGCTCCCTGGTGGAGGTGATTGGCAAAGGGCAGCGCGGCACGGTGGCCTACATCGGAACCACGCTCTTCGCCTCTGGAAAGTGGGTGGGCGTCATCCTGGACGAACCCAAGGGCAAGAACGACGGCACGGTCCAGGGCAAGCGATACTTCACCTGCCAAGAGAATTACGGCATTTTTGTCAGGCAATCGCAGGTAATGGAGGAGTAAACTTTCTGAAACGTCTTTTCAAATACTTAATATGTGTAGAGTAGAAAGTATATAAAACATGTGCCTCAGAAATTCTGCAATAAACTGGAGCTGGATTGTTTTACCTGAGGTTTCTATAGTCATGTTTTAGTGATTGAGTTTCCTCTGCAGTTTTCCATCTCTGCTTTATTTGTTTTCACATAAACGGCATTTTTAGTTCTTCTAGTAAAACTGACCTATTGTGTTGTATCTTTTTTGAAGACATCCCATTTAATATATTGTGCTTATATATTACATGACAATTAGTATTGGTAAAACTGTGGATGGTTTCACATTCAGTTTGTGAACTGACATACATGTCATTTATAAGCATACATAATCATCATTGGCATGAATATCAATTTGGCTCTTTCAGTGATGCAATTGAACTGCTCTGTTGTCCGGGTGGAATCATGTTACAACATGCAATTTGTAATGAATTTTCAAATTAAAATTTGTGTCCAATTTGATCTACGTCACAGTGGCCCAAAATCTTATCTACGAGTTTAAAAATATAAATGCACCCCCACTGATATTTGGTTAGATGACCCATAACTAGTTGCAGACAAACCCCAAACACTGTTTTTTAGGCATTAATAAGAGAAAATCCACAAGGAGAAAAAAATGGCAGCTCATACATATTGCAGACCATAGCTTTTCCCTTAAAGACTTTGGAAATAAGCAACACCTTTCTTTCTTGAGCACCATGTTGGCTTTCGTTGAAGCAGTTGAAAACACCAATACCTTAAATATAAGCAAATCTCTAAGCAGTACAAGGTCAAATGAATGTAACTTCAACAGTCAGAAAATCAGTGTTCCTCATATTTAATAAAAATAATATCTCTAGGCAGCCCAGTGGTCTGACCCTTTCAGGGCTTTTTCTTACCCTTGAACACAAGTTGATGCAATTGTTGGCATGCAGTAGCGCAACTTTTTTTTTACTTCTTGAATACAGAGGTACTCCCTCAACACAGTAGAACGTGTCTGAGAACCAGCAGGTTACCCATGTTTAGTTTTGAGTCTGGTTTTTTAATGTAATAATGCAAAAAACACTAAACACACACAGAACCGAGTGGAACTGGCAGTGAAAATACGTTACACCAAAGCACATAATGTATTTATTTCTTGTTAGTAAAAGTTTATATTTAAGTTTTTACCAAACTACCGTCTTAGTTTCCCTGTTTGAATATGCCTGATACAGATGACTGCAGTTGAACAAAAGCCTGTTAATCAGTCAACAATTGATATCAGATGTGCTGAAGCAGGGAATAATCTAAAACATGCAGTGTAGTGTGCCTTGAAGACGCGTGTTGAAAAGTACTGGTCTAAGAGTTATATTTTATAGACACTCAGTGTCTTCAGTGAGACCGAAGTCCTTAATCCCAGACAGAGTAAGTAAACTTTATGGTTTTACTATAACCAGCTCTAGAATAAAATAGAATAGAATAGAATAGAATAGAATAGAATAGAATAGCGGGTAAATATGCTGTAAAGGGTATATGGATTTAACCCTTATCCCGAATTTTTAAGTGTGGTGGTGGATCGTTGGTGCTGAGGGAATGCTTCTCTTTTAAAGGCAATAGGAACTTTGGGATGCATTGCTTCATAAACTCTGAAAGCTCAAAATTAGTCATCAATGAGTGTTTTTTGCAGAATAATGATCTTGAACTCGGCCATATATCCCCAGTAAGGTTTTACCAGACACAAAGTCATACTTCATTTATGGCCAAGACACTTCACAGATGTTGAAAGACTCTTCTCTGTTTCAGTACTTTGAAATTTTGTCCTATTGGCCGAAATGGGTTCAGTTTCAGTTTATCGATATAGGGCCAATTCGCAACAGATGTCTCGAGGCACTTTATAAAAAAAGTCATTTCAATTCAATTGTGCATACATCCCAAATAGTCTTTTGGTTCATTAGTCTAATCAGTTTAAAAGATTTCTACCTATGGAAACCCAGCAGATTGTATCAATTCATTGACTTGCAGCATTCACTCGCCCTTGATGAATGCTAACATGGAATACAGTATACAGTTGCCGGCATTGTGTTGTTGACTTCATACAAATCCGTCATACTGAGCATGCATGTAGCAAATGTAGAGGAAAAACTCCTCTTTGAAAAGGAAGACATCTCCAGCAGAGCCTGGCTCAGTATGAGCAGCGATCTGCTACAACCTACTGGGGGTTTGAGAAGACAGCAGAGACATAGAAAGAACAAAAGAACTGATGTAAGTTCTGTAACAGCAAATAATGGAATTGGAGAGTAGTAAAATAGAAAAATACCAGAGTGAAGAAGGTAAGTGGTCAGTCTTTCCTCCAACAGTCTAAGCCTATAGCAGCATAACTATAGCGATGGCTCAGGATAACCTAAGCCACTCTAACCATAACTTTTACCAAAAAAGCCTGCTCTTAAAAGTAGACATGTTCTCTGCTTCACCGACTAAAACTGGGAGGTGGTTCCAAATGTGAGGAGCCTGATAACTTACCTTCCATTCTACTTTTAGAAATCCTAGGAAATACCAGTAAACCTGCTTTCTGAGACTGAGGTGCTCTGTTAGGAACATATGGAACAATCTGCTATCTGATCTAAGGGCTTTTTATGTAAGAAGGAGGATCTTAAATTGTGGATTCAACAGGTAGCCAATGAAGAGAAGCTAAAACAGGAGAAATCTAATATATCTTTTTAAGATTAGTCAGATATCTTGACGCAGAATTTCGGATCAGCTGAAGCCTTTTAATTGCATTTTGTAGACTTCCTGATAGTAAAGAATTGTAGTAGTCCAGCTTTGAAATAACAAATGCATGGACTGCTTAATTCAATTCAATAAAAAAAAAAAAATTCAACTTTATTGATCCCCTAGGTTCTCAGCATCTCTCCTGGACATATTTCTAATTTTAGCAATATTGGTGAAAGAAGGAAATTTTAGAACCCTGTTATGGGATTTGACTGTCATGTCTCAGTCAAAAATAATAGGGGTTCTTTACGTTATTACCAGAGGCCAATTTAATGTCATCCAGAAGAAGTGATTGACCAAGCCGTTTGTTTTTCTTTTTCTTGGTCCGAAGATGACAGACCACAGACGGTCTCGGCAGATGACCGCTTGTGCTGAGCCTGGTTCTGCCGGAGGTTTCTTCCTGTTAAAAGGGACTTTTTCCTGTCCACTGTCGGTTCGTGCTTGCTTAGTATGAGGGATTGCTGAGAATTACACGACGCAATCTTCTGTGGTTCTCTAATTTCTACATTAAACATTGTATTGTAATAACTCTTCTTGTAAAGTGCCTTGAGAGGACATCTGTTGTGAAACGGCGCTATATAAATAAACTGAATTGAATTGAATGGAATATAGAACCAGGTTTATTTACACTGGTAGATTCTTCAAACTTAATAAGATATTTGTTGTGAATTGGTGCTATATAATTAAAGTGAATTGAATTGAATTTAATATTTATATTTTTCTGAATTCAAAATGCTCTTTGGCGCGCATCCTAAATACCTGCAGTAATTATGTTTTGATCTACATGTTTTAAAGTGCTTTTATTAATTATTGAAGTATACAAACTATAGACATCTGTTGGGGTTTTTTTTGTAGAAAAAAACATGAGGTTGATAAGGCTGTTTCATCTTTCTCTGGAAGTTCAGCCGCTCAGTAAAACAGGCTGGCTGTAAAGGTCTGTAGGGGTGTGACACACATGACTGATTGCTTCCTGCTCTCCGTCGCTCTGTCTCAGATCCAGCTGGTTGATGATGGAGCAGACACATCTCCAGAGACACCAGAGCCAGCAACTGGCAAGGTCCCCAAACGAGGTAATAGCTTTCACGTCCAAGACAAGAAGAACATATTCATAGAAGAACACATCCTACAGTCTCAGGAAGTGTGGGAAAGGATGGACACTGAATATTTAAAAAAAGGCTTTTCTTTTCTTCACTGCTCTGTCTTTTATCTTCCTAAATAATCCACAAATAATAAACAATGGCTTTCTAAAAATTAATTGCTTACTAATGTGCAGATATTTTAAGTCTAGAAAATTTCAAGATTGGTGGCTAAGAGCTTTCTCTGATTTAACATTGTGTAAAACATTGTCTCCAAAGTGTTATCAAACAGACCATTGCTAAGGTAAGTTTTAAAAAATGGACCAAAACCCCCAACTATGAATCATCAATCTCAGCATAGCAGGCCCTTAAAGGGGTTCTAAAACAATATTTCTGACAATTGGAAGCATATGAAACTTTGTTGAGGCTTAACATGGCCCATGAGCCCTGATAAGTGGCCAAATATAACCCCATGCTAAAGCTTTACAATTGAAAGACTGGTTTTCTCCCACCACTCATGAATATTCAGTTATCTATGTGCTGATTGGCCAGTTTAACTTGATGGCTCAATGACAATGGGGTTAATAGTTCTATAAGAAGCAGTCCACTCCTAGCAACAATGAAGTGGGTGGGGACATGTAAATTCTAAGGGGATCTATGGCTTATGATGCATTATCAGAGCCTAGCCCAGACTGGCCCGTTTCTTCATGGCATTTACATAATTACATAATTTTTTAGGAAAGCAGATCGTAGAGGGCAGACTTTTTGGTACGGGACATTTGACACCCCAAATGTTTCAGCCGCATCAGTCAACGCTTTCGAATCCAAACTCCCGCTGAAAATATTGAGCAGTTTATGATAAAAGTGCTCTTATTATGTGCATCTAAATTGATTAAATCTGACATATTTTTTAAAAGAAATACATTTAGCCATCTAAAAAGTTACTGTGATGGTAGGGAGAAAGTAGAAACGGTGAGAGGAGCATTATCTGTAGATGCATCAGATAATAGAGCATGCATGTGGCAGTTTATTTCTGACTTTGCAGTGTCAGATGGTCACCATCTGTTTAAAAGATGACACATTATATTGACCTGGACGGTTTATAACAGGATCTGCGTTGGCATTTTATGATTTGCAAAGAATTGTTAAATGATAGCAAAATGTGAATATGTTTCTTGATTCCTTTGTTTTGATCTTTGCAGAGATCCTGGAGACATCCAAGTCTGCCAAACTGGTAGGTCAGATGGCGTGCACAGTGTGAAAGTTTCTCCAGTAGAAAATATGACAACATATACGCGAACACACAGTACATTGCTTAAGAAAAAAAAAACTTTTAGAAGAAAAAAACCAACAAAAACTAACCTTGTGTTTCTGTTTAGTGTGGCAAGGTAAAAAGAAATTCATTTTCAGCATGCTGCTGCACTGATCTGATTATTCTGCTGCTGGCAGTTTGACCTGTTAGATGTTCTCATTTAGACAACAGCAGTTAAGACTCCGCCTGTTAAACCTGCAGCAAGAGTTTCATGTTTATACAGAAAGAGAATGTAGAGAATGCAAAAGGAGCAATTTGACCAAAAAAGCTGAATTTCTGAAACCAACACAGAAAAATTTGCTTCATGAATGCAAAGCCTAATATGTCATCCAGCAGGGGGCGTACTTTCCTTTCAATAAACCACAACTGATTCTGAATGTCATGCAGATTGTATTTTTTTGTTTTTGTTTAAAGTATTGTAGAGAATCATTTCTGACAGTTTTCAAACACAATGTTTAGGGTAAGTAAAAGTTTAAACATTCACAAATTTCAACACATTTAGAGGTCTTTCTTTTTACCTTGCTTTGCAAAAATACTTATACCCCATAAACCTTTTCACAGACTGTCATTTTAAATCCTCAAACTGCAACGCCTTTTACAAAATTTTAAGATGATGGACCGACACAAGGTAGCACATGATTGTGAAGATGAATGAAAAGTTCCATTGTTTTATAATTGTTTACTAAAAAATAAAAAGTGTGGAATGTATATTTAATTGGTCCCTTATACTTTGAAACTCCTAAATACCATTCAGTGAAACCAACAGCCTTCAGTAGTCCCATCATTACTAAATAGAGTGCCTTTGTGTAATACATGAGGAAAAGTGTCAGGAAGAACATAAGTGTTTAAATGAGTGCATAAAAAGTTTGTTTTGTCACAAGCCATTAAAAATAGTAATGGCACACATGGGTGCAAATGTGTTCTAGTCAGATGAGAACCTATGAACCAGGTAGCGCATTAAACAAATATGTTCTGCATTTCACAGTTTTTTTTTAACGGTGGCTGAATAATCTGAAGGCTGTCGGTCATTTTGAAAGATTGGTATTCAAACCTTTGAGCACTTGGTGCAAATGTACAGACATTTTAAACTTTATACACAGAGTACAAGAATCTAAATAATAATAAAAAAAAAAGGTTCTCATGAGGACATCTGAGGATCATCTTAGACCTGAGGCTCTGGAACGCATCTATTGCAACCCCAAAGCCTGGTGTTATGCCAACCACTGGTGGATGCTGCAGGATTTCCTCCCACTGAAACAATAGCTTGCACGTCAGGTAACGCCTCGTTCAGAGAGTCTTTCCGACTTCCGATCACGATGAGAAATGTTCCCTAAATTCAAAACTTTGGCTGAGGTGGGGCTCTAATTCCAGTCTGCAGGATTCAGCCTCCAGAAAAACATCTAAACCCCGATGAGTCTAAAACCTCATGACAACAACCCCTGCAGCAGTCCCACAATTTGATCATGAATGTATGGGTGCACATTTCAGTTCCGTCTGAAGCAGGAGAAACTTTTGAGACTGTCAATTCAAGCCACCACATGTGAAATGTTCCTAGCATTTTTTCAGGATTTTTTTAGGCTTCATTGGCTTTTCTTTGACAGTTGCTCGGCCAGGAAGCAAACCCAGGATAGGAGCGATGAGTATTATATGCCTCCTAATGCTCTACTGCTGCGACCAGTGGCGGACTGGAACAATAATGCAGGACAGGAATTCGATAACATCCCAGGCCAGCAACCCAATTGACGCAAAAAACCCAGAGTGAATTAGGTTGATTTGAAAGTGTAAAATAATTTAGAAAAAGGCTTTCCACTTACAGTTTTTTTTTGTTTCTGTCCAGAACAAAATTATTATTTATTTTCTGCTGTAATAACCTGTACTCAATTTGAATTACTCTAATTCATCTAGACCTGCTCTAGTAAATGTAAAGCCAGCACATATAACAAGCTAATTGACATTAATCCTGGGGTATTTTTTAAAATAAAGACAAAAGGTATTTTGGACGGAAATGAGAGTAATTCTGAAGTATTAGTTAATACCCTGTCCGGATTCCTGCCTGGTTTCTCCCACCAACTAATCTTTTTCTCTCAGAAAGTTCTAACCTGTCCTTACCTGAGGCCAGCAGCAGGGAAGCAGTGCAGAAAAACAGAAAAACTGATCCATGCGTTAATCTTAAATTGGATTGATTACTGCAACAGTGTCCTAAATTGCATTTTTTGACCACTCTTTGATTCTCATGGTTTGATGGTTAAAGAGATTTTATAAATTTTTATTTGGTTTCATTAGTTTTTTTTCCAAAATATCTTTTTTCTTTTTCAAAAGATCTTATTGTGACAATAAAGATATGAAAACGTGTACATGAATGCATACGAATGAAAGAGGGCTGGGATTATTCCCAGCACAAACTGGGACTAGTACGGGATGTAAAACCGGCAACATTAGTATTGTTAAAGGAGACATATTATGACAATTTTTTTTACTATTTAACATAGGTCTATGAGTTCTGGAAAGCATGTTCTCTTCTGCGGCAGATCTCCCGTCTCGTGCCCGGTGTTCAGCAGCTCAGTTCGGCAGCAAGTCTCACCTCTCCTCCGTCGATTTTGAGTTTAATCTTACGCCGGCAGGTCCTCCGTTTTCCCCGCCCTTACTGCCAGCATCTTACTATCAAAAATAAATTCAACCCATGCCGCTCTTCTGTCCTATTCAACTGGGACCTGATGAAGTGTTTTGAGCTCTTTTGACCAGCCAAAAACTAAGCATTTTGCGTGGTGCTTCAACATGGTGTTTCCTAATCTGAATGATAACTGTTGTTTACTGCTGTACGTGGTGGGTGGAGACAGTGCTCTGAGGAGGTGTGGATATTGTGACATTCTGGCTTGTGATGTAGAAAACCAGACAGATTTTGAACAGCTCAATCAGAGACTGAATGCACGATCAATTAAGAAACCGATATCTCACTAAAAAACAGCATGGATTTTTTTTCTCTCCAAATTTGTATGCATGCACCAGAGACACACATTAACACCCAAATCCCAGGAAAATTGATTTTTTTCATAATATGTCTCCTTGAACCATCTTAACATGATATATTGACAGGTATTAACTAATCATCATTTAACTACCTTATCTGCATTTAACAAAATAACTCACATCTTGTTTGGAAAAAGCTGTCAAAAGTTTTTGCCTTTTGCTGGATCTGGATTGGTTGTTGAACATGCAGCTCTGCTGATAGGTAAAACCTGTTTGTGATTAACTGCTTCCTGCTAGCTTGTGTACGCTTGAGGTGCATTTAAAGACGGGTGGGAAAAATAAGATAAAGCATATTAACAGATTAAAGGGCAAAAAAAAGGTGCAGGGGACAGAGGGCACTGACATGTCCCATAAGTATTCTGCGTCTTTTCCACCAATGTTCAGTACGGCACATGCCCTAATGAGCCACAGGGCGATGGTTTATCTAAAAAATCATGCACTAGCAAACCTAACCATCTGCAATCACGGTGCAGGCCAGTTCAGCGGCCAGGCCACTGGGAAATGTGTCTTCTCTCCCGATGCTCAATCCGCGTCCGTCAGCGACACAACACTCCCCAAACCATTTGTATGCAAGTGTAATTGTTTGGATTTTTTTTACTGTGTGTGTAGTTTTTCTGTTTATTTAGATTTTATTTAATGTTATTTAAAATGAATAAAAACGTGAGTTCTACTGAATGTTATTTTAAAAATTGATGGGTAAACATAGATTATATAGATTATTGACTAATTTTGGAGTGTCACACTTTTTTGTCCTTCAACTTCACTTTCATATGCTATGCTGTGTTGGTCTGTAACATAAAATTCCAATACAAAACACTTAAATTTGTTATTATGATGAAATGTGGTAAAAGTAAAGCTGTATTAAATGTTTGATGGACACATGTTCAGCTCATGGAGAATAAAGAAATGAGTACAGTGAAGACCAAGACCTGGTTGCAGTCTTTCGAAGATGACCGGAATCTATTCGGCTCCCATCAACCCCTGCATGCCGTTGTGTTTCTCTTGACCTTTAACACCCCACCCCACCCCTCTCGTTCCCTCCTTGGACCACGCAGCGAGGACTAAAGCCCAAAAAGGTGCTGCATGTTTCCCTAAATTCAATACTGTTTCAGTGTTATAACGACCGCTGTCGCCGTGGTAGCCATAGCTTTGAATGGCCTTGCCGCTGCATGGCGTAAAGGGCCGCCCATGTCATGTACCCATGATTCCTTGCAGCTCAACCCACCGCCATCCCTGGTGTCTGTGGTGAGGCATTCTCTGCATCTGTAATAAGTGAAGGCTGACAGAGTAGGCTGATGTCATTTCCTGAATTCACGCCACCTTACTTTGCTGTCTGCTCTGGTCTTTCTGCATTCGTTTAGCTCTGTGTACCATGTTTGGTCTTTGTCTACATTCTGTGTTTGTCAGCTTTCAGCACAGATTTATTTGTGATGAAATCATGGAAAACTTCATCTTGACTCAAAATAGGCCAGGTCTTGTAATAGTTTCACCTTTTGTGTTTTTCAGTCTTTGTGGTAAAGATTTGATTTTAAAATTGTACATATTTCCATTCTTAGTGATCCAGTTCTTATGAAAAAAGCATAATATTACTATAGTGATGTGAAAAAAGTGTCTGCCTTCTTCCTGACATCTTGTTACATGTTTGTCACATTTAAATGTTTCAGATCAAACAAATTTTAATAATAACAACACAAGTAAAAAACTGAAACAGTGGTTCATTAGTCTTTGTTTAATATCTCTAGCCGCTCTGAGGTCTGATTCCTGCCAGACAAAACTGGCTAAATATACTTGGCATGGCAGAGTTCTAAGACGAAAACCACTGCTGAGCAAAAAGTACATTGCTCGCCTGAAGTTTTCCAGAAAATATCTTGATAATCCCCAATACTTCTGGGAAGAATCTTCTGTGGACTAATGAGACAAAAGGTTTAGTAACACAGCATTTCAGAAAAAGATAATCATACCAACAATAAAACATGGTGTTAGTAGTGTGATGGTCCGGGACTGCTTTGCAGCTTCAAGACCTTGAAGAAGAGTTTCTGTGATAAATGGAAGCAGGAATTCTGCTGTCCTCCAAAAACCTAGGAGGAGAACTTCCGCACATCTGTTGGTTACCTCATGTTCATTGTTGGGTTCTGCAGCATGACAATGATCCAAAACACACCAGGAAATCCACTTCTTTAAGCTGAAGAAAAACAAAATGAAAACTACGGAGGTACCTAGTCAAAGCCCAGGGGTCCATTCCAGAAAACCGGATATGTGACATAACCGGATAAATTTGAGGGTAGGTTTGTGTATAACTTCAACTTTTGGTTCTAAGAGGAACAGAGGTATCTTTCAAGATATGTTTGTTACCATAGCAACTTAATCTCTGAACATTAACTGCTCCAAACTAGGTTATGTTCCGGGTAAATTTGTTCCAGAGAGGGTTCTGAGCATAGCACAAACTTTTAAATGATGATCCTTTAGATGTGGAAGCACAGATTATACCATATTTTGGCAAAATAACTTTCATTTTGTCATTGAGAAACTGTAGACAAAGCCCAATACATATTACAATCAAAAACTATTTCACAAACATATTAGTAACATGCAAGACTATTTCAAATAAGATTACATAACACATTATATGCAGCTAAATGAAATAATCCCGCTTTGTGACACAATGACTACTGCTAAAAACAAATTGTTATTAACTAGCAGCAATAAAAGTTGTTTAAATGGAATATATTAGGATATGTTGTAAACTTCCATTTAACAAAGTCACTGGGAGAAAGATGATGTACTGCCCCCAGGAAAGCCATCAACTGATCTGCCTTTACAGAGCCAGCTCCTGAGCTGGGTGAGGGGAAATGGTGGTGGCCCCTCACCAGTTAGATGGGCCGCAACCTTCTTTTGATTAGCCACATGATAGGAAGAAAAAATACTTAATAGATAATACATTTCTCCATTAATTATTTGCTTTCAATCTTACCTTTTGGAAAATGTTTTTGTGTTTCATTTTGACTTGAGAAAGTTCTTCAGGCTCCAAAAGGATCGCATCTAATTAAGTTAAAGGTCAGCATATGTCTAAACCCTAGTTTATGCTTTTCCCACCGCAAATTTGCACTCAGACGCAGACGTATTGACGGAGACGTTTTCTGTTTATAGTACTCCGCTCTTCCACTCCTTTCTGAATTGTGTTTTTCAGCGTTGCTCGACCGGTTCAGCAGGGGGTGCTAAGTTTTCATGCCGTCTCTGCCTACTATCACAGCGCCGCTTCTGTTTTTTTCTAGGCTTGTGAACACATTTCTTCCTCAAGGAACAATGAATGACAGAAAGTACGTTTTGATTAAGCTGTAAAGCTTTTTACTAGAAGTGCGGATTATAGAATACTCTAGAAACACATGGAAACAAAACACAGCAGCCGTTTTTTGTTGTTTTCCTACACCACCTTGTGTTCAAAATCGCCAAAGGAACAGATTAGATGAGTTATCCTTTCAATATAAAGCATATAGTGGCCAAATGCTGTATTAACTACTGATCACAGCGACTATAGAGGCCCGTTCTGGTGATGTGATCTCTCGCTGTTACTGAAACTGACCAATCAGACGCATACGCTATCCATCGACGGAGACGGATAGTTAAAAATCGGGCCTCTACTCCATGCGTCCTTGCGTAGGTGACGGAGAGCCCTTGCGTTGATGGATAATGGCGTTGCATCGATACCTTTGTCAAAACGCAGAAGCATAACTAGGCTTAATACCATTTCTGTCAAGAGATACTCCCATCTGAGTTGTGGATCTCCTGCAGCTCCTCTAGTGTTACCATGGACCTCTTGTATTTAAAACATTTCTTTCCAAGGCCTGTCTCCTTAGGTAGAAAGCCATGTATTTGTAGGTTTGCTGAAGGGCCGTTGTTTTACTATATGTGAATCATAGATTTAACACTTAATGCATGTACATGTGCATCTAAATCAAGCTATTCCAACAATCAGGGCTAATACCTTAACCAGAAAGGAAGCCTTTGTCCATGTTTAGTAAGAAAATCAAATTATTTAATGAAGCGCGTTAGACTCCGCAATGCTAAGTAGCAACATGAGCCCTTTCAAGCTGGGATTCTTCCATTTGGCCTATAGCGTCAAACAAGTCATAAACAAAGGGTGATGGGAGTGAAGCAGATAGAGTAAAAGCAGGATATGTACAATGACTGAAAAATTGGAATACATCTGTGCTGCAGCAGAATATGTTTTGTTGTTATTCCTACTTCTGAAGTCTTCTTATTTGGGATTGGAAGTAGAAGGGAAGAAGTCAATGTACAGTATTTTCGTTCCCTCAACAAATCGGTGGCAAAAGAAAGTCCATTTTGAATAATGATCCAACACACAGGAACAAATTTTAAATTATACATTATATCCTCCAGCATCACTTCACCTTAACTGGGAATAAGGGGTAGAAAAAGAATAAATACATAGATTGTTGAGAGTTAAGCCTAGTTTATGCTTCTCCAACCGGAAATTTTCACTCAGACGCAGACGTATTTACAGAGACGTTTTTCGTTTATAGTACCCCGCTCTTCCACTCCACTCTATTGTTTTTTCAGCGTTGCTCAACCAGGACAGCAGGTTGTGCTAAGTTTTCATGGCGTCTCTGCCTACTATCACAGCGTGGTTTCATTTTATTCTAGGCTTGTGAACACATTTCTGCTCAAGGAGCAATGAACGACAAAGTAAGTTTTGATTAAGCTGTAAAGCTTTTTACTATAAGTGCAGCTCATTGAATACTCTAGAAACGCATGGAAACAAAACACAGCAGCATTTTTTGTTGTTTTCCTACACCTCCTTGTCTTCAAATAGACCTTTAGTAGGGGAAATTTGTTTGTAAAAGCATGTAGTGGCCAAACGCTGCATTAACTACTGATTACAGCAACTATGGAGCCCCGTTCTGGTGAAGCGAGCTCCGGCTGTTGCTGAAACTGACCAATCAGATGCATACGCTCTCCGTCGACGGAGACGGATAGTTAAAAAATGGGCCTCTACTCTGTGCATCCTTGCGTAGGCGACAGAGAGCCCTTGCGTTGACGGATAATGGCATTGTATCAATCCTACTCTGTCAAAACGGAAAAGCATAAACTAGGCGTTTAGTATACTTAAGGCTGATGTCTGCAATAAGGCTGAGTCATTAGAAATGCTTTTATTCAAATTCAAGAGCAGTGTAACGTTTTAACCTGAAGACGGCACACTGATGTTTTTGGTAGAAAATGAATTGTACTAAAAGGTAATAAAAAAATTTAAATAATGAGACATGTATATCATACTATTAGACACTCGTTGATACAGATCAGCAAAAAAAAAGTTGTTTAGGGGGTAAGTTGGACTTTAAACTCACACACTTATTTTTTGCCAAGCCAACATTCTTTCTTTAGCTTTATTGCTCTATTTTCATAATGATTGGCTTGCATTCCTCATAGGTCAGCATTAGTACTTCCAACTCCACTTCTTTGAGGTATTCTGCCCTTTTTTTCTCTGCAGTTTCATTCGTGACTGGTGAATTCTGTGATCCATTATGAAGTTCTTCATGTTTCAGGGTTAACGTGTCTAAGTAAGGAATCCCAGCAGATTGCTGAGTCGTCAACATAGGGTTGAGTGATTCCTCAGCAATCCCTCGTACTGAGCAAGCATGTAGCGACAGCGGAGAGGAAAAACTCCCTTTAACAGGAAGAAACCTCCGGTAGAACCTGGCTCAGAGCAAGCGGTCATCTGCCGCGACCGTCTGGGGCTCTGGGAATACAGAAGAGACAGCATGGAGGATGCTCAGTCACCCAGAGCATTTGGACCGATACCCCCCACACAGCAGGGGGCATTATAATTGAGCAGGATACCAGACCGGATGGTGCTTCGTTCTCCAACAGTCCGAGCCCACGACGGAACATCTGCGGGAACGGCTCGGAACCTAAAAGAGAGGTTAGAAGAGGTGGTACGGGAGTGAACAGGAGCAAGGAACGTGGAGGCTGTGTCCGATGGACGCTGCTAAGAAAGGGGGAAGGGTCGAAGGGGCGGGTCGACAGGTACCCGGAAGAGAAATAAGCGGGTCGGCAGGTACCATGAAGAGAGAAAGCGGGTCGGCAGGTACCCAAAAGAGAACAAGTGGGTCGGCAGGTACCCGGAAAAGAGAAAAGCGGGTCGGCAGGAACCCGGAAAAGAAAAGCGGGTCGGCAGGAACCCGGAACCTAGAGAGAGGGAAAGGGAGGGGCGAAACGAACGAGGCAAATGAGGGATGAAGGGCAAGCAGAGTTTATAAGTGTATCGTGATGTGATTAGAGATGTAGAGCAGGCGCGTGGTACCGGATGAATTGGATTAAGGCTAACTAGGATGTACGAAGCGGATCTGAAACGTGGTCCCCGCTCCCGAACGTAAGTCAACATGTTGACTCCATTTTATTGACAGCAATAAATTGCGATGGTGGCACCGGAGTGGGAGAGCCGTAACCGTTTGGGGGTAGTGAAATGAACTGGAGAGAGAGTTGCGGAAGTGAGACAGGGTTCTTTGAATAATGATGGAGCAGAAGGAAATCCGCTGAGGCTTACTTGGTAGATGGTGGATATTTATACCAGGGAACGACGTTAGGAGTCCAGGATGTCTGGTGGAGTTTCTATAGTGGCTGGATGAAAGATTACTGGGAGCCAGGTGGAGGTTCTGTGTGCGGGCGGGCAGGCAGGCAGGCAGGCAGGCAGAGCTCGGGGGAGAGACCCTGGAGGAATAGACGATAGGAGGCAACCAGATATGGATCGAGGACTAAAGGCTTGAAAGCCAGCAATGATTGAGAGGGGTTTGACTGGAGGTAAGAGGTAAGTACCGGAACAATCCACAGAGGACTGAAGGTGTACTAAACAGTGGAAAACACTCCAACATCGAGGTTCTGGTTAGCCTAGGTAGACACTGAGGTAATGAGCTTGATGAGCTGCACCTGGTGGAGCAGCAAACAGGTGGGCACTGCCCTCAGCTCGACCAGGACCTCTGGTGGCAAAACTCCAGCATGAGTTGCTGCTGATGGCGGCCCAACCAGTTATTAGGTGGGCAATCAAACAGGGCCATGTAGGTTTGGATGTTTTTTTCTGCCTTTATGATAAAAACGCTCATTTCAAAATGACCTTTGGTGTTTACTTGTGTTTTTCACCTATATTTAAATTTGTTTGATCAGAAACATTAAGGTGACAAGCACTTTTTCACTACTTTGAAGATCATCATGACCTGGAAACAGAGAAATGTTCTTCATCCGTCTGTTTCTCTATCCCAGCAAAGCCTTTCAATCATGTTCACTGCACAACTTTGGACTGATGCCACTTTTTTTAAAGGTTTAACTCCACGGACTGAACAGATCCAAAGGTCTCAGTTGTTGCTTTGAAAAGAACATTGGCATGTTTTTATTTGAGATTGTTGATTTTTTGTTGAGCGATTGTCCTCAAATTATCAAATTTGGCCACCAGATGTAAAATAATCTTTTCTTTTTAGTAATTCATTTTCCAAGCTAGATAAACGTTTTCGGTTCATCTCAGTTTTTGTCTATCCACTGTCATCTGGAAGACAGGTCTAGTAAGTCTTTAAAATACAGTATTCACACTCTTTGAGCTTTCTCACATTTTCACACATTACAACCACAAACATTCATTTTCAAGTCTTGCCACAGATTACCAATTAAATTCAGGCCCCAACGTTGACTGGACCATTCTTACACATGAACCCTCTTGGGGTTGCTGTGCTACTGGAACATGAACTTCCACTCCGCTTTCAACTCCTAAAGAAAAGTGTCCCCAAGCGTGATGCTGCCACCACCAGGTTTCACTTGGGAAATTAAGTGTTCGGTATTTCATTTCTCGGTGTCAGAGTTAGGGAGTCTGAAACAAATGCACAGCCTGCTTCTCAAAATTTTCTTTGTCAAAATTGGTCTTTTTTTTAATAAGAACTTATTTAAGATCCACTTTTTGTTTGCCTGTTATATGTTTTTCAAATAAAATACATAGAGGTTTGTGGTTGGAATATGTCAAGAGAGTATGAATATTTTTATAAGGCCATTTACTACGCCTGTTAAAATTTGTGCAAACCTCCTAATGGTCGCAAAAACAGAAGCAGGTAAGACACCGGCTTTTAAACCTGCAGCAAGATGCTTACGATCCTTTTAGCAATTTTGCCCTTGATGAAAATACAATGTGGGTGTTTCTATCAGGAGACACAAAGTATTGGGGGGAGAAAATCCAACTAAGTTGGCGTTCCAGACGCAGTGTGATTTATCAAACTTGTCGCTCTTTTAGTGGTCATTTCTACTGCCTCTGTAAGGCATTTCTTAGCTTTTCACCACCACATTCAAAATAAGTTTAATACTGAGCAAAAAATAAATAAATGAACATACATTCTAACCTAGCACTAATTAGCAACCTACAATTGTGTTGATTTTTACCTTTTCTTCCAAAGACTCATTGTAATTCTCTGTGCACTCAACACATCTGCACCTGCTGTTTATTTGGATCTCCATTTAGTTTCCTCTGGACTGATTACTAATCTTCATAGGTGCAGTTCATAAATTATAATAATCATGTACAATACCCTATTAACCAGTACAGATTTGACGTTTTCAAAAAACAACAATCAGGTAGATCCCAACTAAAAATAGAATTTAATACCCTTTTAAAGAATAAATGCCATTCAGTTGTACTTTTTAAAAATAATTTCAGACTCTGTAATACGATTGAATGGAGCAGGGGAGGCACAAGTACACCATGTGCATTAAGTTTAGTATTGACAAGCAAAAAATATCATGCACAGACATACTAGCCTAATGGTAGCCATAGACTTGACCATTGTTTTTTCCCTTTTTTTCCCAAGGAGGCATCATGAATCAACTGGGCCTATTCTGTATCTCTCTGGCTGTAGTTCGCACTGCATTGGGCAGAGAGGCTGGCACAGACAGCAGGAAGCGTAAAGTCCTAATTTGAACACTGCTCAATGAGCCTGTTATGAATTGCTGAAGGGTAATCTACTGTCACAAAATGTTTACGGGGCACACAATTTTGCGTTCTTTATTTAGAATTTTTATAAGTCGGGCCCTTTGTCTTGCTAAAGAAACCCACTTGAGTTGATTAGATCTTTGTGACATGAAGCATTAACCTGCTGGAAGTAGCCGAACATATGTGCACACTCTGGTCATAGTCTGCATACTTTGGCTACAAGTAGTTGCTGGAGCCACTTCAAATCAGTTTGCTTGATGTCCTCTGACATCAACAAGGCCTTTGGTCTGCAGAACCACCACTCACAGGAAAAGTCAACTTTTTCAGACCAAAGGAGATGGGGTCATTTGCAAAAAAAAAAAAAAACTAAAAAACCCCTAGTAGCTCAGAAGCTTCTACATTGTTAGGCCACCTCTTACATCAATAACCATCCCATGTTCAACATCACTCAGGTCCCCATTGTTCCTCATTCTGATGCTCGCTTTGGACTTCAGGAAGTCCAAGACCATTAAATGATGTTTAAAATGTCAGGGAATAAGTTTGGACTTATTTCTAAATGTTGATTGTAAAAAAACAAAAAACAAAAAAACACCATGCGCAAACTGGTGTAACTGTACACTAGAAATCTCAGTTTGGTTGATTTTTGGTACAGTCTGGAAGCAAAGTGGGGGGAAAAACCTTAAGAAATAAACTATATTTGCAGTCATTTTCCCCACAAAATGTTCTTAGATAACACAAAAATGTGTACAATAAAATATAAGATCAATAATAAATAACGGTGTATTTTCTTTTTAGGAAACTGCAACATCAATACGTTGTCTTACTCTTTTTAATAACTTCAGTAGTTTTAGTGTGCTGAGATGAATGTTCGCCTGGTGCTGTTTTAAATGAGTCAACATGTTTTACTTGCTGCCAAAAGCATGTCTGACTGCTACTGAACATTAGTTGGCAAAATCCTTTTCTTATATAATAGAATACAAATTCCCTTTATTGTTCCACACTTTTCAGAGTTTTATCTTAATGATTATTTTGTGGTAATATATTTTTAAAGTTAAAATCTGTAATAGCAATTTCCCTGGACCAAAAACTGGTCGCTAATTTTTTGGGCAAGTAGATTGTTCAGCGGATCTCCGTTCTGCTGGGGACAATTTAGAGACTTTTTGCTGCATATCTGTATAAATTCTTCTGTAGCAGGATAAGTGTAACATGACGCTTCCTAATTATGCCGCGTGAAGGATACAAAAATAGTGTGCCTGTAATATTTATTTGACACATTTTAAAAATCTGATTAAATCAGTTATTTTTATTTTTTTGACTCACAGTCAGATCCACTGTGGCTCATCAACAACTGCTGTCCTCTGACTCATACGTGCAGACGTTCCTCTGCCTTGCTGAACAGAAAATGTCAGAGTGCGACCGAGGTGCCCTCCCGCCGGCAGGGCATAGATTTCCTGTCGGCTCAGTGCTTTCGATCATTCCTAGTGCAGCGACTCCTCACCAGGAGGCTGAATTTGAC
The DNA here is from genome assembly GCA_028564705.1 of Apricaphanius iberus. NCBI lineage: Eukaryota > Metazoa > Chordata > Actinopteri > Cyprinodontiformes > Aphaniidae > Apricaphanius > Apricaphanius iberus. The sequence continues at coordinate 956,026 of JAPXFQ010002080.1, forward strand.
CATCAGAGCGAGAACATTGAACAGTGAACCTCAGATGTTCAGTCTGAAGAAAGCTGGCATTTTTGAACACACAGGGAAGTGCTCTATGTGTTCATTTTTTTTTATAGATGGGGGAAGAAGACAAAAGGGTATGAGTTGGTTATGTGTTGTTAATGCTTCTATGGTGGTAATTCTATCCTCTTTTTGACTTGCACTCAATGACCTCGAAGCAATATAGCTTTTTTTTTTTTTTTCCTGGAAAAGGCAGGAACCTGATACATCTGCATCTCATCTCATCATTCTCTTGTCTCCCAAGCTCTCACTCCATCATTCTGAGAGCATAGCTTAAATTGCAGAGAGGAGAGAAAGTAAATGGCACACAGAAAGATGTTAAATATTTAAACTGAACAGATTTCCCTCAACTACTCTGTTATGATACGCACATTCTGCGTTATCTCTTTTTTTTTTTTTACACCATCTCTCTTTCATCATATTTTTATCCGTGGTATGACCGTGTTTTGGGTTCAAAATCAGAGTAGGTAATCAGAGTATCGTGCCTGAATTAATCCTCTTACAGCTCTTTAACTTCCTGCTGAGCTGTTGGAGCAGAAAGGAGATTAGAGGAGCTGAGGGAGGTATCACAGTGGTTACTCAAATGGGTTTTGGTTGTTAAGGATCGTAATGACCAAACAGGCCACTTGCCATTACACTGCAAACTGATTTTACTCCAATCACTACATGTCGTGGAGTCAAAGTAGGACTAACTGGTGTGACTACATGCCCTTTTCACATTTCACCACACACATAAAAATAGGCACAATATAAAAGCCTGAAAAGTGTGGAATGCCTTTTATTTAGGCCCGTTTACTCTGATACCCTTTTACTAAAATTCATCCCAGGCAACTGCTTTCAGAAGTCACCTCTGGAAAGCAAAGAAGTGTGAGAGGTTTGCTTGAATAAAAAAGGGAACAAACTGCATCAAGAAGAGCAATAAACACAGCATACAAGTTGTATTATAAATAATATTTCAAGCTCTTAAAAAATTTTACATAGATATTTGGAGCATAGAAACTAAAAGCTGCTTCCCCGTGTTTGGTTCTGGTTCTAGGGACGATCACTAAACTAGAGCTGGAGGACCTGAGTGATCTGGATGGTTTGTACCGTGATAGCAGATCTTTAATGTACTCTGGTGCTAACCCATTTAGGGATTTATAGACTAATAAAAGTACTTTGAAGTCTATTCTCTGAGCTAAAGGGAGCCAGTGTAAGGACTTTAGAACTGGGGTGATGTGTTCTACTTTCCTGGTTCCAGTGAGAACACGAGCAGTGGCGTTCTGGATCAGCTACAGCTGTCTGATTGATTTTTTAGGTAGACCTGTGAAGATACTGTTACAGTAATCAAGGCGGCTAGAAATAAAAGCATAGATGAGTTTTTCTAGGTCTCCTTATGTCATAATTCTTTTAATCATAGAAATGTTTCTTAGGTGATAGAAAGCTGACCTTGTTATTTCCTGTATGTGACCCTGGAGGTTCAGGTCTGAGTCCATTATTGCACCTAGATTTCTGGCCTGGTCAGTAGTTTCTAGTTGGACCAACTTAAGTTGTGTACTGATGTTTAATCGATCTTTTTCGGGTCCGAAGAGAAGCACTTCAGTTTTGTTTTTGTTCAGTTGGAGGAAATTATGGGACATCCAGCTGTTACTTTGCTCAATGCATTTATTGAGGATTTGGATGGGTTCAACATCACCTGGTGACATTGAGATATAAGGCTGAGTGTCATCAGCATAGTTGTGGTAGTTACAAGTCCTATATGTCTCCTATATAGCTCATGGCAGGATCTGGTAACTTATCTCACGTTGGCAACTATCATACATAATGACTAGCTCGTATTTTTATTATCAAGGTAATAGCTGCTTATTTGTCTACAAAAAATAAATAAATAATGCAATAAATTCTGTATGTGCAAACACGTGAAATTGGTATCACATGTAATTGGGATGTTATGGAAATTAACTATGGCAAGACAGAACTGCCACCCTTGAAACTGTTTTCTTTTTTGTGTGTTGTTGACTTTATTCCAAATGTTTTAAGAGGCAACAGACTACTCAAGCGTCGCGTATGCCAGGATCGAATCCTTGTAGTGCACTCGTTGTCATAAAAGGAACTCATGAAACCCAGCACGTGGTCCCACACACATAAACTTTTTCGATATATGTTTTGAATACATGTGACATATATAAAATAGTCAATTTTCCTTTATTATAGGTTTATATATGTACCAACAATATAGGAAAATGGCCAATTTTATGTATGTCACATGTATTCAAAACGTATTTCAAAAAATATATTAAAACCTGTATATTTATATAGATTCTTTACATTCTCAGCACACAAAACTATATACAATACTGGTACAATTTTTTTTTGCTAGAGTCCATCCAACTAGCTGAATATGCAGAGCATAACTGCTTGTCACTTGAAATATAATATCCTAGCAAATATTGCGTCAAAGCAGTCCTTTGTAGTTGCAATATGGTGCACAGTGATGCTGTGACCAACACTAAGATTCAATATATTGTCCATTTGTAGATCAAAGCATGTTCATGTGAAAGAATACCCCAGTCAAAGCCTAGATTTAAATCTGAACCTAAACACAGGGACTATAATAGCTCTCTCTTTCTAATTGCTTTTACAAATTAATCAAGATCAACAAATGTGGCTTTTTTGACAAAAATATGTCAGAACAAATCTGATTTCTAAAAAGTAGGAAAAAATAAAAAAAATGAAAGAGAAAATAAATGATTGCATAAATGTTCACACCCTTTAAAGTGACTGACCTAATTGAACATAGGTCCAGCAAACTGGTGCTAGTAATTTCACAGTGAGTGGAACAGAGATCCCCAAAGTAAAGTGAGTGTATTTCCAGTGATTGTAGTATAAAGACACCAAAGAACTAGCAATAATGTGTAATTCTGGCTACAGGCATATGGGGTTATAATGATAACATCTTAAAAAAAGATGAAAGTGTGAAAACTTGATTGTGAGTTAATTGTTGTAATGCATATATTTTGAGTTTCATATAAAAAAAAATCACTTTAAATTTTTGTTTAACTTTCAATACAGAAATTTTCACTACATTCATTTCAGATTCAAAATTAAGATTTTCAGTAACAATCATATTTTTCAATGCCAATTTTTTATTTCAGTGCCAACATTTCTGTTCAGTTTCATCTTTAAGCTGATATCATTCTAACCTCATTCAATTACAGCATAGACCAGAGAAAAGGTCATTGGAAAGTAAAAGTCATACAAAAACCAGTAAATACAAAAAAAAAAATCTCTTAAGGCACTGGACATCCCCAGTTCAGTTAAATTCATCATCAAGATATGGTAGGAATATGGCAGGTGTGGGAATCTACCGAGATGAGGCTGTCCTCACACACTGAGTGACCATTGAGAGAGGTCACAAGGAAACATCTGACTATGCTGAAGGAGTTCCAAGCTTCCACAGCTGAGATTGCAGAAACTCAGCATGTTTCCTGGGTTCCTCACTGGTCAAATCTTTATAGGAATCCATTTGAAAATAAAAAAAAAATAAAATAAAAACTTTGATCAAGGCATGACAAGCATTTTCCAAAAGGCACATGGGAGACTCCATGGTCAAGTGGAAGAAAGTTCTTTGGTCTGGAGAGACCAAAATGAGCTTTACAGCCGTCAGACAAGATGCAATGTTTGGCAGACACCAAACACATCATGCCCACTGTGAAACATGGTGATGGCAGCGTTATGCTGTGTGGAGGCTTGTTGGCAGTAGGCCCTGGAAGGCTTGTACAGGTAGAATTTGAAATCACTGCAGCAAAATCCTGGAGTTTTCATCAGTAGGAGAACTACAGCTTCAAATCCGCTTAGTTCCACGTCAACGACAACGCAATCTGCTGGGATTCCTTAAACAGAAAACGTTTTTAACTGATTGGAATGTTTGTATAATTGTACTGAAATAGCTTTTCTTGCAAAGTGCCTCGAGATGACATCTGTTTTGGACATCTGAATTGGCGCCATATATATATAAATAAACTGAACTGAATTCAATTAGTTTCCAGCAGGACGATGACCTGAAGATTCCAGCTAAAGCTGCACAGAAATGCTGGATGTTCTGGAGTGGCTCAGTCAAAACCCAGATATCAGTCTTATAGAGAACGTGTGGCAGGACTTGGAAACGTCTGTTCGCGGCTGATCCACCCCTGACCTGACGGCATTCAGATGAACTGCCAGAATTAAACGGATCCACGCTGAGATCACAGCCAAAGATGCAGCCACTAAATTCAGACTTTCGGGGGGGTAAATATTTATGCAATCACCCATTTAGTAATACACATTTTATTGAATTGTCTTTATTTTTTGAAGAGGCCAGTTTTCACTTTGACATTAAAGTATTCAAAATTTCCAAAAGGGTTTAATAATAGATCTGTTTTACGACCTGATAAGGACATCTGTTAAAAGCAACAGGTTCGTGTGTCTTTTTCTGTGCCCTTTTTTTTTTTTTTTTTTTTTTTTTTTACATACGACTGTTCACATTTTTCATCTCAGGAAGATTCAGAACATAGATAAAACAGCTTATGAATAATAATCAGGAGACCCCTTTTTTATAGAGACTTCGTGAAGCAGATCAGGTGTAGCCCTCCTGTGGCTTTCGTGAACCTCATTTTAATAATCCCCTTGGAGGACCCACCAGGGTTGCTAGGAGACGAGAGGTTTGCCTCAGCATCGCTTGCTCATACCCCCCCAACACTTCCATTTACGGTGCCACCCTCCTCTGTCTCACAGCCTCTGTCTGTCCCCAGTTACTGCCTCACCCATTCCTCCCTCTCCTTCCTCGCTTGCCTGTCTGTCTCTGGTCGGGGTGGGGATGAGTGGGTGAGCGGCGAGGAGGCAGGGAGGGCCCCCAGTGATGTAATGCGGGAGCGCGGCATCATTCGGGGCTGACAAATCACAATCTGTGGAAGGGGAGGGAGAGGAGCCGTGGAGGGCAGGTTAAGAGAGGCGAGAAGCGTCTCTCGTGCAGCAGGGCGACAGCGGCGTGTCTGAAGCAGGTCGTCAGAGTCCCGATCGGAGCTGAACGCACGGAGAAGCGACTGACGGAGGGCTTCGGGAAGCAGATTATGAGAGAAACTGAGAAAGGGGACATAAAGGAGGACGACAGTGGGAGGAAGGGATGGACAGAGGGAGGGCAGGGGAGCCTGGGAATAAATCATCACGGCGGTTTGCTCCACTGCAGCTTCCCAGCCTGAACCGCTGCCTGTCTAATTGTTCCGCTTCAGCCTGTCTGTCCTGGACTATTTTACTGTAGATCTCTACCTCTTTTGTCTCCTTCCTCTGTGTGTTTCTTGGTGACTGTCTCTTGTGTTTGTGTGTGTATGTGTGTTTGCTTCTCCTACAAATATGATGAGACAGACTCCTGCAACCCGGAAGGTACAGAACTTCCTCTAATCCTCTTTTTTTCTCCGTCGGGATGTTGCTGTTGTTGTTGTCATCATTCTTTGGTTTTAGAAAGGTCATGCTTAGAAGTTTTTGTTTTTGCTCCCTCTTCAGTGACATTGGGAAGTCTTCCTGTTGTGTTCTTATTAAGCAAATGCTTTCCTTATTTATTTTTTTAGATTTTTTTGCTGAATTATTTTGTGTTCAATCATGTCTACAGCCTTAAAGTGCTATTGTACTTACATTTTTTCCATCTTAGGCAGCAGCTTTGCTTTGCACACGGGCTGATATAAATAATATTTCTCTGGTTGTCCTGATAATTTAGTTTACCAACTGCGGTGGCTTTAGATGGTCAGTTCTCTTTGGATATTGGCTGCAGCTGTTTACATCACTCAGGCTCAGTTCATCTGAATGATCCTACGCTAATCCAATAAGGAGGGATTAAGAGCCAAAGTGATAATGATGCTTCAAGCTAAGCGGGGGTGGAGGTGGGTGTGAAGGAGGCAGAAAAAGATGGAAGGTGGAAGTGCAGGAACTTGTAGGAAAACTTAGACTTTTCCCCATAATCTCTGTTTGTGCATGTGCTTTTATTTTATTCAAGGATGAGAAATGTACACTCAAAAACTTGAATTGCAATAATTATCTTAGACTTACAGTACTGTAAAAAGTATTTACACCCTTTTTTTCTACTTTTATGTGACACCTAAAGGGGAAGTACCGATTTTTTTCAACCTCGACCTAGGGCTGGGCGGCATACCGACAATTTACAGATACCGAAATGTATGACTGTTACCAACGTAATTTTGCCCGGGCCGTTAATTTCGGTTTGTAAAAAAAATGAAAAGATGTGTTTTAGTTCAGCGATGTTCCTGCACCTTTAAGAAATGAGCCGCCTTGGCTCGAGTCACCTGACTACGCACAGTCATGTGACATACAGAGGCAATAAGACTGGTCTACTGACTGTTTCTCTGAAAAAGGCGACTAGCTACAAATAACGTGACTTTTTATGGTGTTATTGGACACTTAGACTCTAACGTAGTCTGACTTAGTCTGCAATGTAGCTGCAGAGCGCGTCTAGCTCAACAGCTACACCCACCCAGGTCCTGTTCAGGCGGAGCAGATATTACCCCGCTGAGTTGTCGCTTGAAGCCGCCGCCTGCTCCCACCTGTGCTCCAATTGTAAAATATTTTCTGTATAAAATAAAGGACTGCACACTAAAATTATCTATTTTACTCAGCCCCCAGTCGCTTCCTCATGTCATCTGGTCTGTGTGATCACTTCTGAGTTTATACGGGACTCTAAGAAATAGCCTACAGAAAGGAGTGGGAATCAAACACTGAATTAAAAGGCTGTTTGAAGCTGTTCAATAGCAAGAACCCACACACATTTTACACCGTTATCACATTTCAAAGAACATTATGTAAATTTGCACACTACCGGGACTTTGACTACAGAAAAGGACCGTGACAGGGGGGTTAATGTGGTCATTGTTATCGTCCACTTATCATTGTTGAGAGGAAATGCTCAATATATATCGTGATATTAATTTTAGCTCATATCTCCCAGCCCTACCTGGGCCTTACTTATAGCATGAATTACATTAATTTACTCACCCAGAAAAATTTGGAGCCACTTGAATTCCTTCATAATAATAATGGTACTTTCCCTTTAAATGTTTCAGATCGTGAAGAAAATTTTTATAGAATCGAGTTAAATACAAGAGGCTGTTATTAGATGATACTACAACACTCAAGTACTCTGTAGGTAAAAATAAAAACTAGCATAGACGGTAACGGTTAATGGCATGGATTTTTACAGTGCTTCTTTTTTCGGTCAGAGCACCACAAAGCGCTTTACACTACATTCTCCCATACACGCACACATTTACACATAGGCTACTCAGATTTTAGGAACGTGGAACTGAGCAGGATAATTAAAAATATATTCTGAATGAATGTTCATGTACATTTTTTTCATTAAACTAACGTCATACTACTAGACGTGGAAAATAGAAATTGTTCAAAGAGATATGCTTAGGAATAACATCAGAAATGTTTATTGAACTGGGAAAAACCATGCAAATACAGAAGAGATTTATTAAGTTTTTTCTGGAGGTAGGATATGGGGAGCCTAAGTCTCCTCCCCTTACGGCGGCCTGTAGGTCCCCTGGCCGAGAAAATAATGAGTGGAAGTCAATGGGGCAATAAAAGTTATTTTCTGGTCCACTTTGTCTTAAATCCTGAATCACACATATGTTGTACTTCGATTTAAATGATAACTAATGCTGTACATTTCGAAAAGTGATTTGGGATTTATTAGATTGTAAAAATTCCCATTTAAAATGCCTACAAATCAGAAGTCGCATATATTTGGCTAACGGGAACTAGCACTAGCTATAGCACGTAAAACACTCACCTAGAGCTTGTAGAGCTTCTCCTCCAAGCTGGCTCTCACTCCACCGATTGCTTTACCCCCGACATAGCTGCTACTTTCCACATGGTCAGGTTTATACTGGTTTTCTCTGTTTAATGCTCCTTTCTTCATCCTGGAGGTTACGACCCTCGCTCTCCTTTTTCTTCTGCAGTTGTAGTCCGCTAAACGTTTTTACACAAAACCTAAAGTAACTTTTGCCGCCGGTCAAAAATCAGCGTTTTCCCTGCCTCAAAATTTGCTTATAAAATTCACTGACATCACATGTTCAGTCCACGGCGCATTTCAAACTGGACCAGCAAATAACTTTTATCGCTCCATTGACTCGCATTCATTTTTTTTGGCAGTAGGAGACCCATGGACTGGAAGTAGAAGAGTATGACTTATGCTTCCCCATATGATAACATTCCTTCATGTACCATTGATGCAACAGTCCATCACTGGAGGAGCTCTCCAGCTCAGTAAAAGAATCATGCTTGTCTGGTGACAATAACGAACAAAATCTGAAGGAAGTCAAATACTTTTTACAGAACTGTCCTTTGATGCAAAGGTCCAGAGAAATCTTAATTGAGTTATGAAGATATGCTTGTTTTTGGTTGGTTTCAGGTGTGGCCTTTACTGTAAGACAACCTTGGATAATAATTACGTTTTTAGAGAATTCAAGAGAAAACACAAAAAGTTAATGCTCTTGCTTTAATTAAAACATAAAATCAAATACTGTTAATATATTATCCCTACTGGGGTTAAACTAACTGCATTGATTATTGCAGTTATAATAGTGTCACATTCATTTTAGGGTAGTTTTATTTTGATCCACATAATGAAGCAAGAATACAGAATAAGATAAAAAAAAAAAACATTTTGATGGAGTTTTCAATCAAGGGAAATCACACAGCTAGAGTTGGGGAGAATCCTCAAAGAATTTACTCAATTAAGAGTAGCAATACTTTAAAATATTTTTACGCAAATACAGGTAAAGGGTAGCCATCTTACTAATTACTTAAGTAAGAGTAAAAAGTATTCAGTAAAAATCCTACTTAAGTAGCTCATCATAAGATCTGACTAAAATTGATAAAAAGACAAAAATATAAAGTTTGTGCAAATATTGGTATTTGAAGACTAAAATTAAAAAATGTAATTTACATAATTAAAGAATAAATGTTTTTTTTGTATAAAACTTATTGAATTAAACTTACAGTAAGTAGTGTATAGATGTTAGAATGTGGTAAAGTACTTCCAGTCACAATATGCAGTGTTTACTATATGTTTTTGATCGACCCCTGGCACAGGCTCAGCAGGGTCACTTCTATTTTTTGGTAAAAAATGTTCTGTGAATTTACTTGCATTATACAGTAGGTAGAGTTTCCAGAAATTATACTCACATAGAGTAGAGATAGTTCATAATAACATCACTTAAAGTAAAAGTTAAGATATATTTTCCACAACATACAGTTCTAAGATTTCTTTTTTTTTTTATGTGCATTTCACGTATGGATGGAGAGCACATTCAGTCATTCGCATAAAATGTTATTGAATCATATCTGAATGAAGTATTACTGAAGGGTTTCTTCACGCTGATATTTTTTTAAAAGCAGAAAATATAAATGAAAAAAATAAATGTAAGAGAAAATGTTCTACATTTTTTGAGTCATCTCTGTTTTCTATTACCTTAAATACAATCTTTATAATTTTAGACCTCGGTCAGAAAATGTCAAATCCTCAACAACAGCTGGGAAATGTGTTGAAATAACGATATCTGCATTGTATTTAGAATGAATATTGTTTGCTCAACATTCTCAGTTTCAGGAAGTGTTTTTTCTTCAAAAGTAAGACTCGGGTCTGCTGTTTGGACTCTTCCATTTTCTCTGCGCTCCCCTTCAGCCCTTCGTTTGCTGTGTCTCAATCTCGATAAGTGATGTATCAGGATAACAGCCTATTATGTCAGCATTGTGTATGCAGCACAATAGATCCAGGCTCAGATGAGATGGACAGAGCGGCCATTGTTGTTGATTACTGTTCCAGTCACAGTGCGTTGTCGTTCCTGAAGTTTTGGTCATGTGGGTGGAAGAGATGAGGTAGTACAGAAAGGCATAGAACACTGTCATTAGAAAAATGGTTGATAAGGCTGGTGGCAGGAGCTTCAAGTGTCAGAGAAGTAACAAATATTGAACTATAGATCATTCATGTTATTATCATCCACCCTTTTTTCCCCCACTTTTTTCTGTGATTTCCCAATTACAATTAATTTTACCTTGAATCTCTAACCCTGGCTGTTTGTTTCTTCCCTTCTTTCCTTCCCCATCGTCCTGCCCTTTGACCTTCTCCTGCTTCCTCTCCCCCTTTATTTTCTCCTCCCTCGTCTCCTCAGACCACGGCCAGAAGGCCCAAGGTGAGCCCAGTCTGCAGCGTCATCAGAACTTCCATTTATGTGGTTGATTGTTCGTTTTACGTTATAGATGGACATTATCGCTGAGCCATTTTTAAAAACATCTAATAAAAGCGGTTTATTTACATCATAAAGGAATCACTGCACCATATACAGTAATAATATATAAAGACTTGAACATTTTAATTTCCTCATTTTTCAATTGGAGATTTGGAAATCTTATTTAGCCTTGACCTGCCAATGCCATTTTCAGCTAATTCCAGATTCTTTTTGGGTACTATAATTGATTAAATTTGTTTCCTCTCTACCATGAGTCATCATTTATTAGCTATATTAGGAGCAGAGGCAATGCCACATTATGTGTCTAAGAGCAACGGCTGCAAAAACAACCAAACGATTATAATATTCACATTTTAACCTGAAATTAGCACCGACTGTTAGTGATTATGATTAGCCCTCAATCTGTGTTTGCTAGAAAATATACCTCTGGGTAGGATCTTCTTTAGAGCATATAGGTCCTACCCAGACGTAGGATCTATATACCAAAGCCATCACCACAGAGTGAAAAGCAATGTCCAATTCAAATTCTAAATTTATATTTTTACAAAAATTTACTGAAATACCAAAAATAATGACCAGACGTGTAGGCAGCAGTGTTTGACACTCATTTATAACGTTTATCAGCCAAATAAAAAAAGTGATTTGAAGGTGAGGTTCACTTTTAATGATCACAACCAGGAACCTTCTGGTTTTTTTTAGACACATCATTCAACACTAGAGCCTTTTTAAAGTAGATTTATCTACATTTATACATTTTTACTTCAAAGTCAATTGTGTTTTATTTATCGCATTTTAACTCCGTTCCTCCAGCAGCCCAGCCGAACCACGGGCGGTGGAGGGAAGGGGACTGCGTCCGGCTCAGCGTCGGCGTCGGCTGGCGAGATGAGCAGCAGCGAGCCCAGCACGCCGGCACAGACCCCCCTGGCAGCGCCGGTCATCCCCACACTCCACTCTCCTGGAAACCCTCCGGCCCCCGGCCCCAGCAAGGTCAGAATCAACGTTGGTCAGAGAGTGTCACGATGCACCACTACATGTCATACATTTATTGAAATAAATAAAGTAGCACAACATACAGAGATAAGGAAGTTGTTGTTTAAACCCTCCTTGCTGAGAGAGAGAGGGAACAAAAGACGACAATCTCATGTGACATGTATTTGCCTTTGGACCTTTAATTTACAGGCTTTTTTCAACTCAGCTGTCAGTTTCAGTTATCCTACAGAACGGCTAAATCATACACAATTCTAAGCCTTAACTGCTTTATGAGGCACCGTAGAGCTCCTTAGATTAGAGGACACTCTAATCACTCTACTTGAGAAATACAAGAGAGACCCAGTTTCTATAAAAAAAACTAAAAAAAACATTTATTTTATTACGGATTAATGTGGGAGTTCTTTTTTTTTCCATGGAAATGATAAAGAGTATTCATGGGAACTCTCCCCAATACCAATTGACATGTAATGTATTCTGTACGAAGATGAACTACGTATTATCTGTTTGTAGCTGGAATTATTAAATTCTTAGTATTTAAAGCTTGGAAATAGAATTTCATATTCATCATATAACTTAGTAGTGTCTGCAAAGCCGGGCTGCCATGACTTTTTTGGAAATCTTAAAAAAATTTATATATATTCCTGTACGATGCATATATTACTGTATTTAAGCCGCGCATCTTGCTAGTGTATAGTTAACCATCAAATTAACAGGTTTTTGTGATTGAGTAATGATAAATAGTTACATAATAACAATAATAATAATAATAATTAATAATAATAATAATAATAATAATAATACACTTAGGAGGGAAAGTGACAAAGTAACCAAAGAGCTAATCAAGGGAAATCAGATGCAGGTGGAGTGTGAGAGAGCAGAAGGAGACTTGAAGATGACTGGCAGCTGGGAAAGGAAGCAGATTGGCGGGGAAATAAACAGAGAAGGAACATAAAGGTTTAAGTACTAAACAGAACAGTAATAACATAAACTTCCCTTCTCCTTCACCCGTGATAAGCAAATTTTTCCTTGCAGCCAAAACACAGAAAGAGCCTGAAGGAGTTACAGGTGAGTGCTAGTTTCACTATAAATGTGACAGGAATACGGTGTTCTCAGTATATATCTGGATGAAGGAGTTGGGTTGCAGGACAAAAGCTTTTTCCTTCCAAGGGAAAAATCCAGGCCTGTTTGGAATCTTCCTACAGCTGATAAAAGATTACTTGATCCACTTGACACCCCCCCCCCCCTCCCAAGTTTATTTGAGCAGTACAATATTACACATAAATGTTGCCATTTGATGCATTGTACTAGATTTAGCTGTAAGCTAGTTTGCATTTACAATCCCTTCACAGCATAAAACATTACAAATTTATAATAAAAATAAAATAATATCCAAAGCACATGTACACCATTATGAACAATGTTTTGAAAAGACCTCAGGGCTTGCAATTCTGGGAATCTTTGAGTAGATTTTTTTGTTGATTCTTAAAGCTGCCAATATAACTATAATAGCAGCAGATAGCATATTCCACTGACCAGTGGCCTAAACAGAGAAGGCAGATTTTCCAAATGCAGAGCAGGAAGGGACGTAATGGTCTGATGGGGATGAAATCATTGTGGATTTTATGGATTCCTCAAAGTGAAAGTTGATAAACCGGTGCAATGATATTTATCTAAAAGTTGTATTTTTGTCAGATAAAAACACCACTTGACAGAACACCGTATATTTAGTTAGTGACTGACTGACTGAGTGAGTAAAACTTTGGAACTATATCTAAACCCCGTGAAACATGGTGGCAGCAGCATCATGCTGGGGGATCGCTTTTTCTCTGATAGAACTGAGGTTTTTATCAAGATGAAATAAATTATAAACACTGCCAAATGGTAGTTAGTTTTGATCGATGCACAGTGTCATGTAAAAGTATCTTCCTGCTTCTGTTATTGCTTATTTTTCTCACACTTAAATGTTTAAGATCATTAAACCAAATAGTATGAGACAAAATAAACGCACAGTGCAACTTCAAGAAATCCTTTTTAATTAGAGTAAAACAGGTATCTCTGAACAGGTAAGAAGAGTGGACAGGTATAATAAACGACTGATGATGGGTGTTACTGGGATTTTTACAAATGGAATCATCAGTTTAAATCTACTTTTTTGTAGGGATGATACAATACCGATACTTGGATCTGAATACTTGCCGATACAGAGTACCAGTGGCGATACTACTACCACACAAAAAAAAATGCAATGCATTGGAGGACAGGTTTTATTTTCTTCTGTTTGATACAGTGATATTAATATATATATGAATAGAAATAGCCAAAAAAATTGAAAAACAAACATTTTCTATGAAATTATTATAGGGTTTCCAGAAAATATTTAACGGGAGTTTATTTGGCTGCATAATTGAGAAATGTTAAGAAACCCCCCCCAACAAAGATCATGCTAAAAATAAAACCCCTATCTTAACGTTTGGGTTACCTGTTATTTGTGTGTCACTCCCTCAGGAGGAAGTCGTTCTGGAAACGCAGGTGCAAATATCTGGGGTTGATGTGCTGTTTCTGCACTTGACACTGAACTGCTGTTTCTCTGTCTCTAACACTTTAACAAGCTGTCGAATGTGTGATGGCTTTATAAGCAGCGTGAGGCCTTTCGTGGGGGGTTTCTCCATCTTATGTGTAAATATGTCTCGTATAACAACACATTACATGGCTAATAAGGCATGTGCGCATGCCATTGACTCCAGAGAGAATCTGTTTAGTTTGTTTTTGTAACAGAGGCACGATCAAAGATTGAGAGTTCAAAAGAATTTCCCCTTACTGGTCTCTGTGATCCATGGTGTCAGGAGGAGGAGGCGCTGCGTGCTCAGGTGAAGGACCTGGACGAGAAGCTGGAGACACTGAGGATGAAGCGCACTGAGGACAAGGCCAAGTTGAAGGAGCTGGAGAAGCACAAGATCCAGCTGGAGCAGCTGCAGGAGTGGAGGACGAAGATGCAGGAGCAGCAGGCAGAACTGCAGAAACAGCTCAAAGAGGCAAAAAGGGTAAGGAGTGGGAGATGGGTGCCGTCTAAAGCAGGGGTGCCCAAAGTTGGTCCCTCAAGCAATTTCATTTGGCTCGCCTGGGGTTCACCCTGACCTTATAAAAAATCTGCATTGATCAGACAGTCAACCTAATATGTACAAAGATTATTCTTCCACTTTGTGTAGCACCTTTTATAAATAGGCCCAATGAATATGTATTTGAAATATCAATAGGTTTAAAATTGAAATATAAGCAACTATAAGGAGCATGTAGAGTAGATTTGTGCACTTATTTATATTGGCACACTTTAAAAGATAGTAATATTTGATCAATATATGCAATATCCCACGAGCCTTTGCTGCATTACCAGACTGGATTAAACTACCTCCCAGCCTGCGTTGGTTCACATGCAGGCTGGGAGGCACAGAGATGAAAGACATTTTAAAAATGTCAAGCTGAAGATTTTTTTTCACTGACATTAATACTAAATCAATCAAATATCCATTATTAGACATGTGTTCTAATTGACATAGTTGTTATATTTTATTTAATGTTATTTACACAGAAAATAATGTTGAATAACTGTTCAATAAATAAAATTAGTATTTGTATTTTGTGTAAAATATTAGATTTGGCCCGCTGAACTATAACACAATTTCATTTTGGTTCTCTGAGTGAAAAAGTTTAGGCACCCCCGGTCTGAAGGGTCAGTACGTATAAAATCGTGTTGGTGATCGGACATTAGGAATACGTCATTTTAGTGGAAACTGTTGTTCAAGTATTTCTTGTATATTATCCACATCTGTAGGAGGCTAAAGAAGCCATGGAGGCGAAGGAGCGCTACATGGAGGAGATGTCGGACACGGCCGACGCCATTGAGATGGCGACCCTGGATAAAGAGATGGCTGAGGAGCGAGCCGAGTCCTTGCAGCTGGAGGTCGACTCGCTGAAGGAGAGCGTTGAGGAGCTCACCATGGATCTGGAGATCCTAAAGCACGAAATTGAGGAGAAAGGTAACAAAAAAAAACTTTGAGACCGTTACTGCTAAACATTGCACTTTGGTGAAGCCTGGATTTTATTCTGGGGTTGCAGGGTAAAGGGGTAGATGCAGCTCAATTTATTAGCACACATTTTAGATTCCATTTGTAATCTGTTTGAAAACCAGGTAGGTTTTTCTCTCCAAATATTTTACTTTTTTTGTGTTCCCAATAAACTACAGGACAATGAAGTTTGAAGTTCACTTTGACAGAATGTGGAGATGTTTACTCTTGCTATACATTGCACAGCCATAATCCGTTTTTTTTTGTCAAGTATTTAGTTAGTTTGGTAGTTAATTAATAATTACACTTAGTTTTGCTTTGGGCTTTAACCCAGGGTCAGATGGTGCAGCCTCCAGTTATCATGTGAAGCAGCTGGAAGAACAGAACAGCAGGTTAAAGGAAGCGTTGGTCAGGTGAGTGTCCCTCTACTGAAAACAACCAGTTTAAAAAATATATCTTATAAAACAGAATTTACACACATCGTTTCCACTCTACCCGACACTTCCCTGTGTCTGTGCTTTGTGTCAGAATGCGGGACCTGTCAGCTTCAGAGAAGCAGGAACATGTGAAGCTGCAGAAGCAGATGGAGAAGAAAAACATGGAGCTTGATTCTCTGAGATGCCAGAAGGAAAAACTGCAGGAAGAGATGAAAGCAGGAGAAAGAACCATCGACGAGCTGAAAGAACAGGTTAGAGAACCTCCTCGGGCGTCTTAAGGTTTTTGCTTTGTGATCAGTCGGTTTAATGGGAGCAAATATGCATCATCCTTCAGGTGGATGCAGCTTTGGGCGCGGAGGAGATGGTGGAGACCCTGACGGAGAGAAACCTGGATCTGGAGGAGAAAGTCAGAGAGCTGAGGGAGACAGTCACCGACCTGGTGAGAGAAGATGAGCAGTTCAAAGAGCACATTCCTAAAAAAGCACAGACGGAGTGAGAGGAAAAAATCCAAAAATGCGTTGCTGCTAAAATACAAATATGGAAGCATTTTTTAGTAATGAAAAGGATACTGTTCAGGCATTTTTTCTTGTTCAATCTATACGATTGAGTCTAGAGAAAATTAAAGTGCCCTGTTTCCTGATTTATTTCGTCTTCAGATTAAATGAATCAGCAGTCGAAGTCATAAATATGCAGGAAGGGTCCCCTATTGTTCAACTTGCTCTATTTCTTACACATCTTTCACATCTCTCCAGTAGAGATGTGAAAGAAACATTCTGAAACCTGAATTTTTTTTTTTTTATGATTGACATTTCATTTTTATCGTGTTTTCACGTGTCTTCTGTTGAGAAGGTGTTCATGATAGTTTTTGTCTTTGATTAAGAAAAACTACTGAATCAACCCAAAGGGAGGATGAGCAACATTGCCATATTTGGAAGGGTTTGAGCTGTAGCCTGATGTACAAGAATTTCTTGAAATGTTTGATGAAGAAATATTTTAGCTCATGAAGTCATAAATCTTAAGAACTCAAAATGTTTATTTAAGTGAAGACCTAGAATATTTTGGGAAAAATGCACCAATCAGAAATTGGAAAATATTTCTACTTAACCTTTTGATCTGAGATGATTTCTCTTTAAAAACTATTACACAAAGTATATGAGAGCAGTTCTCTCCATAGCACAGACATCTCCAACAAGAGGGTTATTGCTAGCAGTCGGGGGCAGGTCGTGCTAAGAAATCGTCTGTTTCACGATGCACTTCAGCCTTCTAGCGATACCGATCATTGCCTTTGTGCCGCAGGAAGCTATAAATGAGATGAACGATGAGCTGCAAGAGAATGCGAGAGAAACGGAGCTGGAGCTCAGAGAGATGTTGGACCTCGGAGCGGCGAGAGTCCGTGAGGCCGAGAAACGAATCGAGGCGGCTCAGGAGACTGTGGCGGATTACCAGCAGACCATCAAGAAGTACCGAGAGCTGACCGCTCACCTGCAGGTACAAACGCATATGTTTTTTGGTATTTACTGCAGCTTGTTTAGCTCACACAGGTTCTGTACAGTGAATAATGATCTTTTCGTTCGTGCCCTTTGATCCCTGCAGGAGGTGAACAGAGAGCTGACCAGCCAGCAGGAGGCGTCGGCAGAGCAGCAGCAGCCGCCAGCAGAGATGTTTGATTTCAAGATTAAGTTTGCAGAGACAAAAGCGTATGCCAAGGTCAGACAGTCACAGAGTTAGTTGAGAGGAACAAGAAGCTAGAGTCAGAGATTCCCCTTCATGCTCTGGATATTCACAGAGGGTGTTGTTGTTGTTTTTTCAGGCCATTGAGATGGAGCTGAGGAAGATGGAGGTTGCTCAGGCCAACAGACATGTGTCTCTCCTGACTTCCTTTATGCCTGAATCTTTCCTTCGTCATGGTGGAGACCATGACTGCATCCTGGTCCTGCTGCTCATCCCCAGACTCATCCACAAGGTAGACTCCTCGTTGTGTAACTCCAGCCGAGAATGCCTGCTCACTTTATCCTGTTTTTAAGAGATCCACTAAGGTATCCCAATTTGTTTTGAGGATGAAACGTCCTTTGTCAAATAGTTGGCATTTCATTGCAATAGTCGCAACACAGCAAGTTCAAGGATGTGACATAACATGTGTTTTCCAACCATTTTTGAGCCAAGGTAAAAAAAAATAATTGATAAAAATCACACCACCAAGTTTTTAAGCGTATTTGGGACTATAGCTCTGTGTCGTTGCATCCCCGGTGAAAGTAAATCCAAATGAAATAAAGCTTTTGCTATATTGCCTTAAGACTTTGCCCGTCTTTCCTTTCCTTTGAACTCCATTCATACTAGGGCCTTCATCTGGGTCCGAATTTTGTCCAGAGCCCATTTCGGAGTTTACATTTTTACTTTTATAAAACTTCTCCATCACTGTCACCTTAGTCTTGCTGACCCCAATGCTACTGCCAGCTGTCACATTCAAATTCAATTCAATAAAAAAAATAATTTATTGATTCCAGAGGAATTGTTGTAGACCTATATGGCTGTGGGCAGGAAGCCTTTCCTGTTGCAAGAGTCCACATGCAGGCATCAATGAATCTCTTGTCTCAAAATACAAGGCAATTATCTACCTGCTGCTACTTACTGAGATGGAAGAGTATAACATGTTTACTCTATCGGTCACTAGACACTCAGACAGTCAACAATGCCATAATATTTGCAGACTATAATTAACTGATTTTCAAATATTTTTTTAGAACAATTAGGTGAAACTGAATAATTTCTCACGGTACACCTGACAATCTCTCACGGCACACTAGTATGCCACGGCACAGTGGTGGAAAAACACTGACATAGAGAACCCTAGTAAGGGCAGTGGTACTTTATCAGTGAGGTGGTCCTCTGAAAACAAGTGAAAAGTCAAGACAGAATTCACTCCAAAGCTACAACCGAATATTTCCCACATCATGGATGCAGTACTCCAATTTGCCTAATGTATCGCTATGCGTTTGGAACCATGGCAACAACATTATTGCATTTTTTGTTATTTTGGATCAATAAATATGAAAATATTTTGTATTTGTGAAATGTCTGAATAAATAGAGAATTGTTATGAATTTTTTATTACTACAATGAAATGATCTTAGGATTTTTACAGAGGCAGGAAATCCTTACCTTACCACGTCAGAAGTGTAAAAGAATTTTCAGACACAGCTGTAATTTACATAAACTTAATTAGTAAGGAATAAAGGAGGTTTTAAAGGGTGAGTGAGTCACGAGTGACTCATAACCACAGTTCAAGACCCTGGAAGCAAAACAACACACCTCAATCAATAAAAGTGGTTACTGCACACAGTTACGACTCAGGCTGGTCTCTTCAGCCGCTGTGATCGCAATAGTGTCCCCCCCATAAAAATATATCGGCCTCATACAGTCTTCACTCAGGGTGCTTACTTTATATTTTAAATATCACAAATTAGGTTTAAAACTGAAATACAATCAACTATATGGGGTTGTAGAGTAGATTTGTGCAAATATATACATTTGCACACTTTATAAGACCACAAACAGTCATATTTGATCAATTTATACAATGTCCCATGAGCCTTTGCTGCCACACCAGAAACCCGCTGCTGTGGCAACAATGTAGCTTGCTTCCACCATCGTGAATGCGAGAGTGAATGAGTAATGGAGTTCTAAAGTACTTAGAGGATCTCAAAAAGCAAAATATAAATCAGTCCAATATTATTATTGTTAATAATGTTATTTATGCAGAAAGGAATCTTAAATAACTATAGTAAATACAAGTACCTTACAATTAGTATTTGTGTTTTCTTTAAGTAATATTACATTTGACCCCCGGCTCTCAGATAGATTTTCATTTTGGCCGTCTGAGGGAAAACTGTTGTGTTAGATGAAATAAAGGGTTTTAAGAAGAGATATAAACTGAAGTAAAGACTGAGGCTGCCTCACATGGAGCGGAAGCTCATTCCTGAGTTTCTGTGCAGCAGATGAAAAAGCACCTTTCCCTCAAGATTCACACCATATTCTTGGTTTACACAGAAGTAGGAGGTCAGCAGACCTCAATGAGCATGAGAGTACATGGAGAGAAGATTTCTTGACACCAAAAAGAAATGAATTTACATTATCTAATCTAAAGTTGATGAAAACATGAATGACTGATTCTGTGTGAAGTCTTTTGAGTGTTTGAGCCGTGTTAAGTGGCAAAGTTGAAGAAAACTCCTGCAGACCCCCCCATTAGTGCTCCAGCTTCCTCTTTTCAGATGTTACCTCAATATGTCAACTTGATGTTCTTTTCCCTTGATGCCATCTATTTTGTGAAGTACACCAGTCCTTTCTACAGCAACAGGCCCACAGCTTGATGCTACCACTCCCGTAGCCCACAGCTGCTATGGTGTTCTGAGGCTTTAAAGCTTACTCCCTTTTTGTTCCATACATGCAGTTCATCATTATCGCCACATGGACATGTCTCCAGGAGCTCAGGTTTCTGTCCCCATATGTAGTCGCAATGCACACTGAAGTATGGCTTTTTTATAGTGGTGTTGAAGTAATGGCTTCCTCCTCCCAGAGTAAGCTTTCAGCTCATGGTGGTACAGAACTCGTTTTACTGTGGATAGAGACTCTGACTTTCCAGTTTCGGCCAGCATCTTCACAACGTCTTGGGACTGGTATGATGGTTTGACATTCCCATGTCCCATGTTGGACATTCTGTTCAAAAGGATTTCATCATCTGAACAGATGAATGTGGGACCTTCAGGCATCTGGGAATGGTACCTAAAGATGAGCCACACTCGTGTGGGTCTAGAATTCTTTTTCTGATATCTTGGTTGATTGTTCTTAATTTTCCCATGACATCAAGGAAAGATGATCTGTGTTTGGGGTGTGTCTTTATATGACACAGTTAAGTCAGATGTACTCAGTTAAGCTTCTTAAGCTAAGAATGGAATCATCTGGAGTTTTCTTGTTTAAAGATACAATAAACCAAGTGTATGTATACTTCTGACATTGCTGAAAGTGATAAAAACACATACATCTTTATTCTGGGATTTCACTAATACAAAAAAATCTATAAACATTTATTGTTCTAAACCCAAAAATAACTCAGATTTGATGTTTAACTGTAAGAGAAAAAAACATTTTTTTTTTCTGAAGTCTATGTAAATATCTGGTTTCAACAGTCCATCGTATCCTACCACTTTATTACCAGCAACCAATAATATGTCATCAAGCAGCGGAGACAAACCACGTGTTCAGGCTCCTTTCACATAAAGAGGGGTCTGTGTTAAACTCGTGATGGAATAATGCTCCCATTTGGAGATCCGAGAGAGGGATCTCCAAGCATCTCTAAGCATTAGGTATCTCTAAGGGTTACCAAACAGAAAGAGCAACCAGTGAGCAATCAGTGGGAGCTGGAAGCATCTCTTTGAACCCGTATTTGTGCGTCTCCAGGCTGAGCTGATCAGCAAACAGGCGCAGGAGAAGTTCGACCTGAATGAAAACTGCGTGGAGCGAGTCGGCCTGAAAGGGGGCGCCGGTGAGCAGATGAGCTTCGCCGCCGGCCTCGTCTACTCCCTCAGTCTGCTGCAAGCGACTCTGCACAAATATGAGCAGTAAGTTCCACTGCAAAGATACCTGACAGTGAGCCCTGCCATCAAAAATATCAAACACGTTTAAGCGATTCCAAAATACAGTTTTTACTACATCTACTGCTACAGCCTTCACTGTGGGTCTGTTTGCCAGAGCTCTGTCTCAGTGCAGTGTAGAGGTCTACAAGAAGGTGGGCTCTCTGTACCCGGAGATGAGCGTTCATGAACGCTCCCTGGACTTCCTCATCGACCTGCTGCACAAAGACCAGCTGGATGAGACGGTCAATGTGGAGCCACTCACCAAGGCCATTAAGTACTATCAGGTGCATCCTTATTGTTTATATAACCAACAAAGCATTCGATTTACACTCAAAGATAAAGCAAAGCCATTAATTAATTGTTCTATTTACTGTAGTGGCAATTATGAATCTTTGTGCTTAATATTTGTCATTCGTTAGCACCTGTACAGCATCCATCTGGCAGGCCAGGATGAGGACTGCACTATGCAGCTGGCTGATCACATCAGGGTGAGTAAAACCAAAAAATAACTACAACCGCATCCATCCTAATGTCCTTTATTTCCTGGTACGGCACCAGAAGTCTGTTGGGGTGTTCTGTGAACGGCTTGTTTTTATGTGCAGTTCACCCAGAGTGCCTTGGACTGCATGGCAGTGGAGGTGGGCCGCCTGCGGGCGTTCCTGCACACGGGTCAGGAGAAGGCTGACCTCGCCGTGCTGCTGAAGGACTTGGAGACGTCTTGCAGCGACATCAGGCAGTTCTGTAAGAAGATTCGCCGCAGAATGCCAGGAACGGACGCACCCGGTATCCCTGCCGCACTTAACTTTGCACAACAGGTAGGCATGGTGTCCATATGTTTAAACTTCCGACTTCAATGTCTACACAGTGGAAGAGATGGAGAGATTTTCCCGATTCTCTTTTTACCATTTTCGTCCCGTAGGTGTCCGAAACGCTCTCCGACTGCAGGAAACACCTGACCTGGGTGGTGGCAGTGCTGCAGGAGGTGGCTGCTGCTGGAGCTCAGATGATGTCTCCTCTCGGGGAACAGGACGGGCTGGCGGCAGTTAAACTGGAGGATGTGGCATTCAAGGTTGCAGAACAGGTGATTCTCCAACTCCTCTGTGTTTCTGGGACCCAACTGAGCAAACCTACCCACAAAGAAACAGTAACTAGAACAAGACTTGAAGCCAACTACAAATGATGGTGGAGCACTTCTCTCCCAATACCCCAACAATTCCAGCAAATACTGGCTCTTCCCCAAAACAACAAAGACACACCAGCAGTTAGAACACTATTATTGATAGGAAATGTCAAATGCCAGATTGAGTAGATCAAAAGAAAGCACTTGAGAAAGTTGTCTTAGTTTTAGCTGCTTCCCAGAAATTCTGGGAATGTTGTCAGAATAAAAATTATTTCAATGTCAATAGTTCCTAGTAGGGATGACAGCATTATCTGTGTCTGTACTGAGGGGGGCCAAATCCAGAAATGGGTGGGGTTTAACCAGGAAGTGGGCCTGGTTATCTTGAAATGGGCGTGGCACACCAGGTATGAAATAAATAACATATGATGTTACAGTCCCATACTTAACATTTAGCAATACTCACTTATTAATCATTCAAAAAACTCATAGGAGTCTCTGTGTCAGAAGAGAGTGAGAAGGTATTTTTTCACACTTTGGTTGCGGCGTAGCATTAAGCCTGTAACTTTGCTTTCTGCCGGATCAACGGGATAGATGCGGTCTTGGGCCAAAAGAGCTCCGTTGCCAGAGTAACCATCCGGCAGCCGAAATAAAAGGAAACTAGACTTGAGGTCGGTTGAAACATGTTTTAATCCTTTATAACTGGGAAGATGTAAAAAGCAATTGAAACTGCAGTTTCAGTCAGTCAAAGACTGTTCTGAAAACACTACGTTGAAGTTAGTTTCAAGTTCTATATTCAACAGTTCTAAAGAACCAGACACAACAGTTAATTTCCAGTTTGAACACACATCATACTTTATATTAATATTTTACAGTAATATTTTGGATTTTTCTTCAATAGCTTCTATATCATGGGACCATAAATCTTAGTTTCCAGAAAACACAGGATACAGGCGGCTGAAATGAGTTTCCTCCGTAGGGTGGCTGGGCTCTCCCTTAGAGATAGGGTGAGAAGCTCGGTCATCCGGAGGGGGCTCAGAGTAGAGCCGCTGCTCCTCCACATCGAGAGGAGCCAGTTGAGGTGGCTCGGGCATCTGGTCAGGATGCCTCCTGGACGCCTCCCTGGTGAGGTGTTCCGGGCACGTCCCACCGGGAGGAGACCCAGGGGAAGACCCAGGACTCGCACGCCTCGGGATTCCTCCCGAGGAGCTGGCCCAAGTGGCCAGGAGAGGGAAGTCTGGGTCTCTTTGCTTAAGCTACTGCCCCCGCGACCCGACCCCGGATAAGCGGAAGATGATGGATGGACAGGATGAGAGAGTGACTTCCTGTGCAAGCACATGCAAATAACTGGTGTACTTGTTGGTGACTGGTAGATTTGCAGGAAGAATTGAATTTATGGAACCCATCATCAGTAGTTTTCCTCTGGGTCATGGGGTGTTTGGGCCTTTGACACTATACACCCTCCCCAGCTGTAGCTTGATCAGACCTCAGCTTGCGTCCCAAGACCAAATAGCTATGAGAGTCACCTTATTGTCAACACTACTTGGGGGCCCAACTGGGTTCGTTCCTCTTCAGCCAAAGCCACTGGCTGCTTCGTTCTGCTGCCTCGGATGCATTATTAATGGCTGTGCGCTGGTTCTTGCCCTTAATTCCCAAGTACCTCAGCAGTTTTGTGGTGGATGTTCCCACAAACCCTTTGCAACCAACTTCCACCGGGCAGACTTCAGCGTTCCAGCCACAATGTTTTTGCTTCGGTGGATAGATCGGCATACCGCAGATGCTTCCGTTCATATGCTTCTTCCATGGAATCCTCCCAGGGTACGGTGAGTTCAATTATGTATACTTTCTTTACGGAGGGGGACCAGAGCACCAAGTGAGGCCTCAAAGTGGTGGTGGCAATTTCTGAGGGGAACACCAGCTGTGTATCAGTGTCTGCCAGCATCTTCCAGTCAGGTGCTAGGCACACCTGGCTTCTCTCTGATGGAGTGGAGTTGCTCCTGGTGGCTGTAGCTCCTTCACGGACGAAGGAAGTTGACCATGGTGTTGTTGAGGTGTTAAGCATTGGCAGTGGTAGGGCGTTGATGCTGGATCGTTTTTCCTCCAGTGTGACAGCAAGGCTCTTCAAAACTTGGTTGTGGTGCCAAGTGTAACGTCCCTGGGTAAGGCTGGTTTTACACCCAGTGAGTTTGTGCCGGAGGGAGGCTGGCCTGGAGCACAGGACGCACCCAGGATCTTCACCAAACCATTGATGGAGATTAGTTGGTTTTTGGAGGACGTCATATGTGGCTCTGATGGTGAAGCTCAAGTTTCTCGCTTCCATTACCCATACATCCCTCCAGCTCAACCTACTCCTTTCGACGCTTTTCCACCGTGTCCAGAGTCCCTGTTTGGCAAGGGAGACTGCCTTGGCCCATCTTGCCATCTCTTCCTGATGCTGCACGTCCAGGTCACATGACCTGGAAGCTATTGAAGAAAAACCCAAATATTACTGTAAAATATTAATATAAAATATCCTATGATCTTAAATTGTAAATCAATTGTTGTGTCTGGTTCCTTAGATGTACAAAGACACGTTAAGACCTATTTGGTGTCAATTGGTCACACGACCTGGAAGCTATTGAAAAAAAACGTACAAAATATTACTGTAAAATATGACAAAAATTAGACTATAAGGAAATGTATTTTTTTGGGGGGGGGGGGTGCGTGTGTGACAAAAATACATGTAAGGAGAAGGAAAAACAAAATATATAAATTTCTTCGCAAAAATCCACATATATGGAAAAAGAAAACAAAATATATATATTTCTGCTTTTATTTTTAATTATATCAGTTTTGGTCCTCCATAGTTGTGGACATGCTGCAGCTTTAACAAGTCTGACTTTGGGATACACTTTGTGCATAGAGCAGCACATACAATGCACGCATTAAATTTATTACTGACAAATTAGAAATATAATTTACAACATTCTAGCCTAATAGTAATGAACTTTGTAACAACCATAGCCTTGATATGTATGTTATTTTTCCCCCTTTATTTTGCCAAAGACCCTGCGTGAATCCATGCACATATTCCTCCTCTCTCTAGCCATGGCGCAGCTCGTGGCACACACAGCAGCGGCCACAAACTCCTCATTTGAATACTGCTCCTTGCGCATGTTATGAATTGCTTACGCAATCTCAGTAGATCACCTGCAAATGAAGGACAACCCACCATCACAAATTTTTATCCCCGCATGCAATTTTGCCCTTATTAAGAATCTTAAATCAGGCCCAATATCTGCTAGGCTGCTTTTCCAAAATATATAGCCAGACTACAGTGCACCCTGCTATTAGACACTGGCAACATTTATTACACTACCTTGGCACTATGTGTCTAGCTTAGTATATTGATTTTATCCAATGTTTTCCTATGTCAAAGCTATTGTAAAACAACCAAACCTCTATTGTCAAAATGTCTGGAACTGGTTTTGTTCTACATGCTTTAAGTTAGTCTCTGTGCGACGTGATTTCTTATTGGAAGGACTATTCTTCTAACTTACTGTCTGGATTATGCTTTTACATCTAATCTTTTCAGATCTATGGCTCTCAGGGTGCCAACCCCTATGAGTGTCTGCGACAATCCTGTAGCATTGTCATAGCAACCATGAATAAAATGGCAACTGCCATGCAGGAGGGAGAGTATGACTCAGATAAGCCCCAAAGCAAGGTAACTGTGAAGGATCTGGTTTGTGGGATGTTATTCTGCAAATGTGACTCTGCTGTAAAACACCTCAAAGTGATTTGGAAGTGTCTTTATCTGGTGCATGTTTATTAAATTCAGAATGTTAGTTTCATATATCTGTCTGTCCATCATCCCACAGAACCCTCCACCAGTGGACCTACGAGCTGGAGCTCTTCGAGCTGAAATCACAGACGCAGAAGGTCTCGGCATGAAGCTGGAGGACAGAGAAACTGTAATCAAAGAGCTGAAGAAGTCTCTAAAGATCAAGGTAGAGAAATATGATTAAATGTGTTTAGCATCATCATGATCAGCATAAAAATATACAGTTCTTCAGACAGAGGATTCCAGTCTTATGAAGAGCATGAATCTTCATTTTAAAGCCGTTTTTCCAGCAACTACAACCACAGTTACTTTCAAACAAACAATAGTTTACAAGCTTACATTAATTTGGATTTTTTTCATACAGGCTTGACAGTTTTACAGTGTTATGTTTAAATATCCCGACCTTGACTCCTCCACTTGTTGCCAGAGTCCCCCATCTTGTTTGACCATAAATAGGCAAGGCAAGGCCATTTATTTATATAGCACACTTTCAACACAAGGCAATTCAAGGTGCTTTACATGATTCAGTGATAATGATACCAAATGCATGATTACAGAAGCATGATTAGAGAAAAACAGAAACATATAGGTTTAACAGATAGACCCAATCAATAAGAAAAGATGATGTAAGGAACACATTTATGCAATATAGATTAAAAACAGATAAAACACAATAGGTTAAGTTTGGCTTGTCTTGCCGACCAACCCAAGAGGTTCCCTCTTGTTTGGTATCGTCAGTCTACATTGTTTGTATGGTATTCTAGCATCTTACCAACTTTAACTGCCAAGTTGTTTCTAAACATACATAGCAATCTCCTTTCAGCTGAGTTTGACACTTTGAGTCTGATCCGTCAGATTGGTAAATTTCCTGCAATTTTTACCCGAACAGCTTTTTTTTTTTTTTTTTAAAGAGCATGCTGATGGAAGTTACGTTGAAAACCTTTTGAAAAATAGACACGTCTGAAGGAAATGTTCAAGGTTTGAGCTGCAAATTATGGTGGATTGTTGACGTAAGACCTGTTGCAGACTAATTATTTTAGTCGAGTTCAACAGCTGGGACCCTTGTGGAGGTAAAAGGGCTGTTTTTATTTTAGATGGCTTAGTTCTGTCGATATGAGGCTTCAAACTGTCAGTTGAACGTTATCCGACAATTCTGAGTTGTTTGACAAAAGCTTTTACTGTGTCTACAGTTAAGATTGTATCATTGATTGGCATAGTCCTAAGAATATTAGCTTTCCAAAAGTGGATAATATGTATGTACGTGAAAGTGTGTCACCGCAAAAAAGGGCTTAACATAAGAATGCTAAAGGATTACACTGGTTACTTCAAGCTCCCTGATTCAAGGAGCCTTGAGTTCATTAAAAATTTGCAAAAACTATGGACTATATTTATATTAGTTATTCTGCCGGAAAGAAACCAATTTAAACCAAATATTTGTGTATAAAAATTGTAGTTTCTCATGTTTAAATTCAATGCCATGTGATAAAGAGAAAATCCTCAGGCAAAATCAAACTAGTTCTCTTTTTTAAAGTCCACTGAAGCTCTATGTCAGATATTAATTCTGCCCTGGAACAAGAGGAGTTAAAAAGCATCAGTAAAAACCCCAAAGCAATTCCCAGAGCTTTATCAGTCATGATGAAGAAAACTCAAGAGAGTCTTTATTTTGTGATGTTTCAGGGAGAGGAGCTGAGCGAGGCAAACATCCGCCTCAGTCTGCTGGAAAAGAAGCTGGACAGCTCGTCCAAAGACGCAGACGAACGCGTTGAGAAGATCCAGACTCGTCTGGATGAGGCCCAGACTCTGCTGAAGAAGAAGGAGAAGTAAATAGGTTTATCGTAAAATGAACCCGACAGGCAGGCAGTGCAGCAGATCCACAGCTTTGTGATGATGTCCTCTCTGCAGGGAGTTTGAGGAGACCATGGACGCTCTGCAGGCGGACATCGACCAGCTGGAGTCAGAGAAGACGGAGCTGAAGCAGCGAATCAACAGCCAATCAAAGATGACCATCGAAGGACTGAGAGGAAGCGGCCCGTCAGGAATCGCTTCCATCGTCTCGGGAATAGCAGGAGGTGAGTGAAAGGAGGTTAAATAACCACAAAAAAAACCACAGTACACACATATCTGTCCGTCTCAGTTACACTCTAACACACTTAATCTGTCAAGTATTTTAAATTCTTCAAAAATATTCTTTCTAACAAGAAATAACATGTTTCTCCCGTCTAATATGATGTTATTCTTTTCTTATCATCTTTATTCTTCAGAGGAACAAAAAGGTATCTGTCTGCTTGCATCTGCTGTGATTCTGCATGACGGTCACTTTATCGTTATCATGGGATAAAATATGCATGTTTTACATCATCGGGCCCAACCCCTTAACCCCAAAAGTTCTTAAATGCAATGTTGATAAGGATTGTATATTAACACCTATTTTTGTCTTTTCTTGTATTGCTCCTTGAACATCTGCTCTGTGCCATACTTCACTATTATAGCTGATCATTTTGTATCTACAAAAGGGGCCCAAAGTTTTGGGAGTGTTAGAAATACTCTGATTATGAATAAATTGCTACATTTAATGAAGGTTAATGAGTGTCATCTGAATGACAAAAAGCCTTAAAATAGGCTACTAGCATAATTGACCTACTGTCACAGATTTTCAGTTAGATCTCTCTTTAAGATCTAGGAGCAATGCTTTATTTTTCTTATACATATATTAATATTTAAATTTTCTCTTTATATGAAATGACCCTTTTTTCCTCAAAACAAGTAGAGTTAACGCGATAGGGGACACAATAAAAATGCATTGACTATTCAGTTCTTGCAGCATCTTAAATACTAAAAGTCTACCTTGTTTACCATATATTTTTGTAAGGCTTTTACTGTGGTGTAAAAAAAGTATTTGCCCCCTTCCGACTTTCTTGTTTTTGTTTGTAACATGTTTTAGATGATGAATTACGTTTAAATATTAGTCTAAGATAACACAAGTAAACATAAAATGCAGTTCTTACATGAAGTTTTTCATTAAAAGGAGAAAAACAAAGTCCAATCTAACACGATCTGGTATGATAATGTGATTGCCCTCCTTGTTAAAACATTAAACAGGGTGTCTACAGGTTTGCCCAAAGTAAATTTAAGACAATTTAAGACATTTTAATACCATTTTCAAACAAAATTTAAGACCAAATTGAAAGTCACGCAAAAGTCAAGCACAAAACTGGGGATATTTTAAATTATTTTATTTAACTGATTGTTCTTGGGAATATTCAACATAAAACGCTATTCCAGAATTAGAATTTCTATTCCATGACAATATCAAGGCACTCACACACTTTTAATCCAATGTAACAGTATAACAATGTGAATGCACAAACATTTGAAATGTAAGCTCACTTATGCTGCTTAAAGAACTTGACAATACTCTCACACACACAATATTCTTACTCACTGCAAAGTACTACACAATACACTTACTTTGTAACTCACTCACTCTCAGACACCCATTATGCAATTTTTCTAAGTTCTGTGGCGTTATGCTCCAGCTCACTCTCAACCCCTTTTAGTTCTGATACTTTTTCTTTGAAACGCTTTCTAAGAATGTTTGATTTTGTGATCAGCTGGGCCATTAGGGTCCCCGATTTCCCCTCTGCTTGCTCGGCGAGTTTGTCAGCTTCTTTTTCAAGGCTGGTAGCCACTTCATTAAGGATCACCCTCTTCTTTCTTAGTTCGTCGAAGTGGTCCTCAACAGCCTTTCTTTTTTGTTTCTGTGCCTTGCTCTCCTGTTTTTTCTTTTCATTTTCAAGGTGCAGGCGGTACTGAGACCTGGCGGAGGCAGCAGCTCCCAGGAGCTCTTTTGTCAGGGGAACTTTAAGAACACCTCCACAGACAGAGACGTAATCACATATGATTCTCTGAGCCACCACTGCATCCTCCTGCATGTTTTCAGTCTCTACCTCCTTATTTACAGAGAAGCCCCTTTCCACTGTTGCTTGGCTATGGGAGAGTAACAGTAGTTTCCTACAGAAAGTCCAGAGCTCGGGATAGGATTTGCACAGGTGTCCATGCATTCCTCTCAAAATAAAGTTTAATATAATAACTATCAAGGGGAGCCCTATCATCATACAGCTCCCCCCTGACCGAACAATCTGCTTAGCACAACACAGCAGCCAGACCACTGTTCTGCTGCTATGATGCTGGACAGGACAGTTTACGTATTTTCCATACTATAAGGCGCTCCGGATTATAAAGCACTGTCGTTTTTGGAGAAAATTAAAGGTTTTTAAGTGGGCCTTATAGTGCGGGAAATACAGTATTTATATATTTTTTAAATCCACAAAAAACAAAAAAACAATTGAACCAATGGAACGTAAGGACTTAAATAGGGCTAATTGCTTTTCTAAAATGCTTATATAGCCTACGTTTAATTGTTTCATTTAAGAAAGCTGCAACCGGAATTGTAGGCCTAATATTATCCATAACTAGCCTAGTTTGGCCAATACATATTTTCTAACCGAATGGTTAACAGAAAAAAAGCACTTACTTTGAAATGATGTAGTAGGTCCAGAGCAGTCGCATGTCCCAAAAATTGTGAACCGTAGAATCTCGACTGAACATGGTTGTTTTTCCAGAACCTTACGTGTAGGTCGAGTTGCTTGTTCTTCGTGGTATGGTTTAAGCTCTCATCAAACATCACGACAAATGGCCCGCTGGACTTGACTTCGGCTATAAGTTCTTTTTTAAAATACGGGGCCAGACCGAATGCTGCCACGTATCGGCTTTTATCTTTCCCACAAGTAAATGACTGAGCAAGCACGGAGTCAGGAAACATTGCCTTAAAAATGTCATCAATTCCATCATTTGACCTGTACGACTGGTGGCTCGTCACAGTCCTCAGCACCCAGATTACTTCTGCCCTCAGTGTCGGAGTAGAGCCAAATGTTGTTCGGATGTCTGACGATGTCTGTGGTTGTTCAGCAGGCTGTGGCCTCACACCCTTTTCTCCGTTAGCGGTGGCGGTGCAAAAGTAATTTATTTGAGGCTGATATTGGCGGGCTGTAGCAAAAGCTACGTGTTTCCCGCTCTGCATATGAGACTCCAGCGCTTTGATCCCCATTGTGCCCAATTTAAAACGTTTACAGCAAATCACACAGTAAGCCTCGCTGTCATCTTTGGGCACAGCTTTCAGCCACCACGAGAAACTGGAATTTTTGAGCCATTTGTCGCTAAATTTACATTTACCCATATTTCCTTGCCTTGTCTCGAGACTACGCCGACTAAATCCAGATAATCTAGTGAAGTCCAGCGCTGGGGTCAGGGTTGCCAGATCTGACTGACAGGTTCCAGCCCAAACACGACGTAAAATCCGCCGAAATCATCAAAATCCCAATTGGGTGGAAACCCGCTAAATCTGGCAACACTGAGGCATTGTCAAGCAAGCGTGTGTCTAGCAACAGAACCGATTTAGAACGTGCGCAGGAGATTCTCCTCAAAACGATAAACTTTTCCTTTTTCAAAGTGTAAAAAAAAAAATAATGATTAAGAAATTTCCTCTAAAATTAAGATAATAAAAATTAAGACCCTTGGATTTAGATTTAAGACAAATTAAGACATTTAAAGGCCTTATTTTAGGACAACGGAATTTAAGACTTTTTAAGACTTTTTAAGGATCCGCGGCCACCCTGTTAAAAGTGGTTCATCACACCAAGTTTAATGTCTCTAGCCAGACCAGGGCCGGATTACAGCAGCATCTGTTCTCAATCCAGAAATCACCTAAAACCAACATGCAAAACGACATCCAAAGAAAGTCAGGCACAAATGAGAAAGAAAACAAGCCAGATTTATTAGTCTGGAAAAAGGTTATAAAGCCTTTTCCAAAAGTTTTGAGACTCCAGCGAACCACAGTGAGAGACATTTTCTCTAAATGGAGAAAACATGGAACAGTGGTGAGCTTTCCTTGGAGTGGCCAGCTGACCAAAAGGTCAGAAAAAAACTCCATAACATCCAAAGAACTTCAGGCCTCGTTTGCCTGCATGGCTGAGTTCCATGCCGAAAACCACTGCTAGCAAAAACAGCATTCAGGCTCGTCTGAACACATCTTGATGATCCCCAATACTTCTGGAAAAATCCTCAGTGTACGTATGAGACAAAGGGAAGGGGTATGTCCTGTTATATAAGACAACAGCAGGTCCAACTCTTATTGACTGAAGAAAAACAAAATGAAGACATTGGAGTGGTCTAATCAAAGTCCTGACCTGAACTCTATAGATAACTACCAAAAAAAGGCATTTTATGCTGGAAAACTCTCCAATGTGGCTAATCTCCTAAAATGAGAGGATAAAATTCTCCACAGATGGAAAAGACTCACAACAGTTATCGCAAACACTCGATTGGGGCGATCCAACCAGTTAATAGATTAAGGGGGCAAACACATCAGGCCATTTAGGATTGGATTTTTTTTTTCCTCCCTTGATAAAAAAACTTTCATTTAAAATCATTATGTGCTTGTGTTGTCTGTGACTAATATTTAAATTTGTTTGATCTTCTGAAACATTTAAGTGTGACAAACATGCAAAAAGACAGGAGGGCGTACACTAATTGGTTAAAAATGGGCGTTCTACCCCTACTGTAAAACAGCCTCATGACAGAAACTTTCAGCAAGGAAGAAAAAAAAATACGAATTTGGACTATTTTCACAGTGTGATACCGCCATCTACTGACAGTTTTGTGGAGTTACCCAAACAAACATGAACAACAAACACAGTGTATTAGCTTGATTTTACTGAAAACTTTTAAGGTGCCGCTCTGTGCAGTTTGACACTTGTATTCACTGTGGCTGTATACAAAATAGAGCAGGGCGTATTTGAAAATTTATAGACAATAAGACAAAAAAAATCCTCCATATCTCTAGGGGGCAGCGTACAGAGCTGTTTTGTTCTACATCACTAGAACTCTACAAATACAGTTAATTGAGACCGATCAAAACACAGTGACTTTTTAATTTCAGGGATCTGGTTGCCACCGGTACAGAGCTTGCTTCTGAACGGCGGTGGTGGTGGTGGTGGTGGTGGGGGGGGGGGTAAACATTGTGAGGCAGAGGCCTTTGGATTCTGGTCTCTTGACAAGTGGCTGCAAAGAAGCCACTGCTGTCCCGGGACCACATGATACTCGGAAGGAAGCTTTCTTCTCTAATCGACCTGTTTCAGTCGGTTTGGGCCATATTTAAAACGGACCATCCAAAGAAAAATGGTTTACACCATCCTGAGGCAAGCAAAGAGATAGGGGTTTTTCAGAATTTGATCCACAACACGGCCATGGACAGAGAGGTGTGTGCTGTAAATATCAAAGCTTTGCTGGGTTTTCTCAGTCAGAAAAATTGTAGTTAGCTCTAGACAGAGCAAAGTGAAACCATGCCATATTTTTTCCTAGTTTGAGGTTGGAAAAGATTGGCAAAAACCAGTTGTTGTTTTATTAAAACTCCAGACAGGTTTGTGTTTGCATGATGATGACGTCTGTATCTCTTTAAGACGAACTGAAGACACACAGCTCAGGTCAGCTATTCACCCAGTCTCCCTGATTCCCCCCCCCCCTCCCCCCAGCCAACATGGTTACTGGAGTCGGCTCAGGTTCCGGCGTTCATGTGATCGACTCTCCTCTGCTGACCCAGCAAATCGAAGCCCAGAGACTCTGCATCAAACACCTGAAGAACGAGAACAACAGGCTGAAGGTGAGCGTTGCCTCCGGGCCGTCCAGAAACGATTGGCACGATGCCGTGTTTGGTATTCACGCAGTCGATCGTCCTAGCAGGCTGAGAAGATGCGTACCCAGCTGGCCTCTCTGCCGCCTCTCAACGTCACCAAACTTCCCTCCAAGGACGGACGTCCTGAAGTGCTCTCTAGTGCCCTCTACCGCAAGACCGACCAGCTGCTGGAGACTTTGCTGCAGATGAGCGCCAACGCCAAGGTGGTGGACATCACTGGGAAATCTCCAGGTTGGTAAAGTACGCATGGGTGGAGATAAACGGCAGGGAATCTCTCAGGTGTTCGAGATAAAGTTTCTTTTACAAAATTTGTCACGTTAACAATCACACATTTCCAGAATTGACCAGAAACTTTCTACGTTTACTTGAGGAAAAACCTATTGAAGCAGTGCTACTCCTACTTGAGTCCAATATTTGTTCCCTCTAACTGTCTTTGTTTCAGCACATTTTATTGAGATGTTTTGCAACAGGCCAGCACTAAGAGGCTCATAACTTTAAAATAGCAAGAGGCTGAAATAATTATTCAAACTATTTTACATATCAAATTTGGACTTTTCGTTTTAGGGCTTTGTTTCTACCAGACTTTTTTGCCAATTCTTTTCAATATCAGTCAAACTCAGTTGGATGGAATGAGAAGACATTGAGTGATTTGTTTTTCCCATCAGTTGTACGTTGGTTTAAACTTTGACTAGGCCATGCCAACAAATACAAAAAAATAAAATAATCCAAACTATTCCATTGCAGCCCAGGCTGTATGCTTAGGGTTGTTGTCCTAGTGGAAGGTGAACCTTTGCTCCACTCTCAAGTCTTTTCCAGCCTAAATTAAGAGGTTTTCTAGCAGAATTGTTCTGTATCAAGCTTCATACTGTAGCAAGGAGCACAACGAAGGCCTGGGTAGGATTCATTCGCGCTAACCAGTCGGCCATTGGGATATCCTGGTGGTCAAGTAGCCAGCTCACATGATCTCTCTGAGGCATAGTGACAGGACCCCACACTGTCACAATACATCTTCTCATCAACTCTGACCAGCTTTATTGTGCTTCCTGAGAAAAAGCATGATGCAGTGCTCTTTCCAATACATATGGTTGGGATGTTGAAAAAAAAAGACAAGATAATATTCTGTCCCATTCTGTCTGTTCCTACAGGAACAACAACTTATCTATGGAAAAACACACAACAGACTGATCCAGCTTTGATGTAATGTCCTTAAGACAAGTTAAAATGAGGCTCAGTAGTGTGTGTGACCTCAACGTGCCTTTATGACCTTCCTACAAGTCCTGGGCATGCTCCTGATCAGGTGTTGGATGGTCTCCTGAAGGACCTCCTCCTAGACTTGGACTAAAGCATCCGCCAACTCTTGGGCAGTCCGTGGTGGAACATGGTGTTGGTGGAAGGGGGCGAAGCGTGATGTCCCAGATTTGCTCAGTTGGATTCAGGTCTGGGGAACGGGAGGGTCAGTCCATAGCATCAATGCCTTCATCTTGTAGGAACTCCTGAAATACTCCAGCCACATGAAGTCTAGCATTGTCTACCCTTAGGAGGAACCAAGGACCAAGTGCACCAACAGATGTTCTCAAAGGGGTCTGAGGATCTCATCTTGGTATCTAATGGCAGTCAGGCCATCTCCGGTGAACACATGGAGGGCTGAAATGCCACCCCATACCATTACTGACCCACTGCCAAACCGGTCATGCTGGAGGATGTTGCAAGCAGCAGAACGTTCTCCATGGCGTCTCCAGACGTCTGTCACATGTGTTCAGTGTGAACCTGCTTTCATCTGTGAAGAGCACAGGGCATCCGTGGCAAATTTGCCATCTTGGTGTTTTCTGGCTAATTCCAAATGTCCTGCATGGTGTTGGGTTGTCAGCATAACCCCCATCTGTGGACCTCAGGCCCTCATACCACCCTAATGGAGTCTCCTTCTGACCGTTTGAGCAGACACATGCACATCTGTGGCTTGCTGGAGGTCATTTTGCTGGGCTATGACAGTGCTTCTCCTGTTCCTCCTTGCACAAAGGCAGATGTAGCGGTCCTGCTGCTGGGTTGTTGCCCTCCTACGGCCTCCTCCGTGTCTGATGTACTGGCCTGTGTCCTGGTAGCGCCTCCACGTTCTGGACACTATGCTGACAGACAGTAAAACCTTCTTTCCAAAGCTCACATTGACGTTCCATCCTGGATGAGCTGCGTACCTGAGCCATTGTTGTGGTTTTCACTTGAGTGAAAGCATCGCCAGCATTCAGAATTGACCAAAAACATCAGGCAGAAAGCATAGGAACTAAGAAGTGGTCTGTGGTCACCACCTGCAGAACCACTTCCTTTATTGGGGGTGTATTGCTAATTGCCTATAATGTCCTGTTGTCTATTCCATGTGCTCAACATTATGTGACATTGATTGTCAATCAGTGTTTCTTCCTAAGTGGACAGTTTGATCTCACAGATGTGTAAATGACTTGGAATTACATTGTGTTACGGTTCTTACAGTGTGCTAACATAGTGCTGTCCTGCAGTTACACCTAGTGCTCAGCTAATGGAACAGACGGCACGTCTTCAGTCCCTGAGAGAGACTCTGGAAAAACTGAAGGTAAAAGCACTCAAAACCATGCAAGCAGTGACACAAAAGAAACCATCCAAAGAAACCCCAAAGAAACAAACAAAAAATATCAATTATTAAAGTGGCAAAAGTTCTAACCTCCATGGAATCATTGGTTTCAATCAGTATATCTTTGTTTCTGCTCAGGGTGAGGTAGCAGAGCATGTCATCAACCTGCAGCCTGGAGCTCGAGTCTCATCGGACTTTGCAACGTTCCCATCAACCTCCTTCGTTAAGGTATGAACTCTGCCTCACACTTTGTGAAAAACATAAGTGAACCCGCAGATCTCACTTTTTCTTTGTTTTCAGGCGACCCAAGAAAAACATTCTGACACAGTGCTGATGGGTCGAGTCATGGTGCCGTGTCCTCGGGGCCAGGAGCAGGTCCACCGCCTCGTTCTGTCCCAGTCCCAGCTCCAGAGGGTCCACAGACTCCTGCAGACCTAAACGTTGCTTGCCCCCCCGCAACCCCGCCTGCGACAGCACCGTAAACAAACCCCACCATCCATCTCTGCTTCCCTCCAGCTCCAGAGGGCCATTGAGTCCAAAAAAAAGAGGGATATAAAGCATCTAGTGGAAGGTTCAAAACAGGCTACTACGTGTGAAATGTTAGCAGCTTTATAGTTACATGTGGCAGGATTATTATCTTTATTTGGAACCTATTGATGTATTATCAGGCTCAGTTTCGATGTCATCACAAAAGAAAGCGTAAAGTTTAGCTCTTAGAAAGTTTCTAGGCCTTTAGTTATATTTTAATTGGTATTTTCTGGGGCTTTTTGAGAGATGCGGCAAAAAAATTGAACCTTTTCCGATCAGCAAAGGAACCATTTCTAAGTGATGTCTTGTCTTTGGGACATGACAGCACTTTAACGCCCATGGAGGTCCAGTGTGACTCAAAGTTAGCTATGTTTAGCATCAGTGCAGTGTGTGGAAAGGAAGTTGGAAGCCCAGACACGTAAGAAGCTGTTCTATGACCTTTGATCAAACTGAGACATGGTGGTGTTTATTCAGAGCTGAACTTTTAGGAGAGAACAGGAAGGCTGAGCAGAGTTCAATTCATCTTTAATCCTGTCTGTTATGCTGGATCTTTACAGATGTTTGGAAATATTTGAGACAAAGTAGGATCTACATTCATTAGCTCATACATAGATCGTACTAGCCCTGCTGACAATACTAACGGCTAACATAAGTTGCGAAACACCCTAATCATTTTCAAAATATTACTAAAATCTAGTTATTTTATTATTATCCCCAAACAAAACCATGTCAGCTCTGCTTCTAATATAAATGGATGATCACCCAACTGGAAAGCTAAAAAAAGATACATCTTCTTGTTATTACTTATTAAGCAGAAATCGGTTTTGGTGGGTCAAAGCGTTACCAGAGATCAGAAATCGGCCATAATATTCTCATTGGTTTGCCTCTCATATTGGCTGATTTATGCCTGGTGCTTCTGACAAAGACGCTGGATAAACTGACGCACGCTGAGACTGCATTCATCCCTTCTCTGCTCCTGTGGGAATTTTGGAGCTAAACGCAACAAATCCTGTAAATCCATGCTGAATACGAGGAAGCATGACCGTGTTTCTGATCTGTTTTCATTGTGCTCAGTGTTGAGCTCGACTGTGTGAAGGAAAATTCTGACTGTGTGCATGAGCATTTGCACAGAAGAACAGCATCCGGCACATTAGCTAGAGGTTTTCTAGCAGCTGTTCACATGGTGGATGAAAACTTTGAGGCTAAAGGAACAAAAGAACTTGATTGGACAAAGAACGTGGCCTTGTTTAGGTCGGGTTTAGCTTTAGCGTGTGTGACTGACACCGTTCCAGAAATGCCTAAAGACTGGAACTTTGTTGGAGCCCTCAATCGCCTGCCTTAGTTTCTTTAAATTCAGTTGAACATTCTTGAAGCAAAACTATTGTTATCTTTTGCTAAAGAATTTTCTTTTTTCACATCTGCCAAATCTGAATCCATACTAACCTTTTGACTCATTTATTTCAAGGCTATTTATGTTTGTGAAGTTTTATGAAATAAATGAATGGGAATAGTGCACTTATATAAAAAGTATGGTGAGATGAAGCAAACGCATGTGGTCTGTAATAATTAGGTCAGCAAGCTGTGCTCACAGTGATGTAGTGAATTTACTACTTTTTCAACTCGTTTCTCTTCGTCCCTGTGTGGTTTCCTGCTCCTGCACAACCTATAACTAGTCAATAAATCCATCAAAACCACTCCTATCTCTGTGGGCCTCCGTTGTCTTTAAATTTCTAAAGCAAAGATTTTTTTTTTTACAATTTTGTTTTACACATTTAAAAGAAACTATAAAATCACTTTAATAAAAAAACAACACATAGTTCAAGTTTCTGTTTTACATGATAAAAAATAGA
The DNA here is from genome assembly GCA_028564705.1 of Apricaphanius iberus. Classification (NCBI taxonomy): domain Eukaryota; kingdom Metazoa; phylum Chordata; class Actinopteri; order Cyprinodontiformes; family Aphaniidae; genus Apricaphanius; species Apricaphanius iberus. Next base: position 995,142 of record JAPXFQ010002080.1, read on the forward strand.
CAGAAATTAATTCATAAAACTGTGTATGCTCTGTTTTATGTTGCAGAGTTCAGTAAATTTCACCCGATTCAGGAACTAAATCATAGGATGGCGGAGTTGTCTGTTTTATCAGTTCCAGGCTGTTCTCCTGCCCAGTAGACGGTTCCTGATTCTCTGAAATATCCAAAGAAAAGCAGCCTGTCAGTCATTTTACCCACGGAGAAATATTCCATAAAGTTAAAGCTAAAAAAGGCAAGAAACGATCAGCTTTTAGTCAAAGGTTTCTGCTACTGAAAGCTGCCCTTGCTACCTTGTTGTAGAGCCGGGCGTTCAGTCTGTATGACTGATACTCCGCTTTCCTTCTCTCCTCCTCTCTTCTGCGGCGCACCTCTGGAAGATTCTCATAAATTCTGTCGCAGCAAAAAGACACATCAGTATTGTGAATTAAACAAAATGTGAGAAATTCCAATCCTGAACAGACATTAGTGTTCTTTAGAGAAATATTTCCACATCATCGATAGTGTTGTAGATCTTTTTTAGACATTGAATTTATAAAACAGAATTTTTATCCTGTTCAGTTGTGATTTTTCAGGTGAAATTTCTGCAGACAAATTTAAAGTGAAAAAAAATGCTTATACATAATTTCAAAGAATACCATTTCAGTGTAATGAATTCAATTTCTTCCACAGATTAGCATCTATTTTTTTGTCAGTACATGAAAGCCAGCCAAACTAAAAAAATGTCCACTAATGAGACACTTTTACTGTTTTTCATATATGATAATAAAAGTGAGAATATTAAATGCTTACTGTTTGGACCTCTGGATCATTTCCTTCCGTGGTACCGCCCTCATCAACATTGCAACGCCTTTGAAGAGAGAAAAAAGAAAATCTTCAGCTGCTTCTGTCTTTTGCATCAGGAACGTTTCCCTCATCCTGTTGCGTCGCGACATTGAACTTTAACATCCACGGTGACTCTGGTGGAGCTGCAGAGATCCATTGCTCAGGTAAAAGAATCGGTCCACCACTTTATGTCGTGCACTCCACAAATCTAACCAATCAAAGCAAAATCTAAGTCTCCCCAGGCATTCAGAAGGTGCTCTGGTGAGATGAAGTAAGAATCAAATGTTTTCAAACTTGCTAAATTCGGTGTGATGGAAAATGTAACGTAACTACAAGATGCAGCCTAAGAAACTTGGTGGTGGCAGCATCGTGCTGTGGGAAAGCTTTGTCCAATTCAATTCAATTCAGTTTATTTATATAGCGCCATTTCACAACAGATGTCATCTCAAGGCACTTTACAAAAAGAGTTATTACAATACAATGTTTAATGTAGAAATTACAGAACCACAGAAGATTGCGTCGTGTAATTCTCAGCAATCCCTCATACTGAGCAAGCATGAAGCGACAGTGGGAAGGAAAAACTCCCTTTTAACAGGAAGAAACCTCCGGCAGAACCAGGCTCAGCACAAGCGGTTATCTGCCGCGACCGTCTGTGGTTTGGAGAATACATAACAGAGACACAGAAAGAGCAATAGAACTGATGCAGAAGTTTGTTGCAGGACGTGGAGAATTTTCCGTCACTGCAATGCCATCTTAGTCAGGGTCGTCAAGCAGGGCTAATCCGGAGCACCTACTATAATAGAAAACAGGTTAGTGCTTGAATTGACAGCACATCATGCAGTTGGGGAGAAGTAGGAGAGAAAGTAGGAACAGACCCTAATAATGTCCTCCAACAGCCTAGCCTAAAGCAGCATAGCTACTAACATTAACCTGTCTCCTAGCTACTAGGAGACCTGGCTACCAACACTCTGTCTGAGTCCTCCTGACCCGTGGACGGTGTAGGGCCGGTAACGGCCCCCGTCATGCCGGGGTCTTCTCGGAGTCGGGTTGTTTGAGAATGCAGCCCAAAGTGGGTGGTAAACTCCATCTAAGGCTAAATACCGGCACGAGACCGATAGTCGACAACTATCTTAAGGAAAAATAGACAGAACTGAGAGGACAGAGTTGAAGAGGGCGAGAAACGTTTAAGAGATAAACGGGTGGGGTCCGCACAGTCTGCCCGGGGGATTCAACCCGGCAGGTAATGGGCGGCCGCACTGTGCGGGAGGATCCCCTTGAGGGACCTCTCTCCGGCGCTGGCTGGCCCCCGTGGGGCGCATTTCTTCCGCGGCGGTAAGCCGCGACCGGCTCCGGATCTTTACCTGGCTTACATTAATCTATCTCTACCTATGAGCAGGAACAAGAAAGATGATCAGAGTTGAGACTGGACTAGAGAGAAGAATATAGCCCCATATTGTGTCACTCAGGAATGTGGGATTTGATGGATGGGGTCAAAGGTCAGCGCCTTAGGTTAGCTCTAAGTAACTTTAAACAAATTCCCTACATATACTTTAGAGTTTAAACAAAGTTTAATTATCATGCATTGGGGAAATTTAGTATTTAGAGTCTATTGTTTAGAATAAAATAGACGCGCTATGAGGAGGAGGGAATTTGTTTACAATTGTCATGCATTGAGGAACTTTTGCTTAAAGTTAAGATTAAAAAATAAAACATGCTATATGTAGGGAATTTGTTTAAAGTTACTTAGAGTTTAGAAATTTTATTTTAAAGATAGATGGGTTGTCCCCTTTTTTAGACCGATCACAGATGAATCACAACACCGTCCGACTGGCTCTGTCTCTTTTCTAAAAGAAAAGAGTCCCGATGGTTTTTTTTCTCTATTTAAAAGCAGAAAACCCCCGACTCCACCTTTCCTAGCACAACCACGCCTCAATACCAGTTTGACGAGCGTTTGACATAAAGTTTTTGCCCTGTGGGTGAACCCAAACCCCCCTTCCTCCTCCGGAAGTCCCCCTTCCCCTCCCCCACCTTGACCCCCCTTCCTCCTCCGGAAGTCCCGCCCCTCCCCCCACTTTGACCCCTCCGCGCTGACCTTTGACCCCATCCATCAAATCCCACATTCCTGAGTGACACAATATGGGGCTATATTCTTCTCTAGAGGTTTACTTTGTAGCAGGGCCTGATCCGATTTAGAATGGCCTAGTCAAAGTTTAGACCTAAATACCAGTGAATGTTTGTTTGAAGAGCTGATATTTAATATTCCCAGACACTGTCAATCCAATCTAAGTGAGGTTGAGCTGATTTGCAAAGAAAATTGAGGCTATGGATGTGCAACCCTGGTAGAGACACAGCTCCAGCTTTAATTTTCAGCACTAAATGCCCAACACATTTATTGAATTTATTTATTTAACTGGTACACGGCAATCCATCAAACCAAGTTGCAGCTGATGTGTCAAGTGTTTAGTTAAGGTTAACTTTCAATTTCTGTCCCCCGTCAGGATTTTTGTTATGATTCTACAACAAAGCTCCCCTTTAGAGCTGGATATCGATTCAAATTTCAAGAATCAATTCGATTACGATTCTAAAGACTTAGAATCGATTATCACAACCTGATATGTTCCGATTCGATATTAATATTGTTATTACCTTAATTATAATGCTGTAATGCAACGACGCAACACTGGGTAACAGTTCACTGGGGAAAGCTGTATTTAACCTTACAGACCAAAGTCTGGTCTTTTTCTTCCTATTTTAGCTGTAAAAAAGGGCAAAAAATGTTAAAGCGATAATTAATTCTTATTTATTAAAGTAATTTTTGACTTGGTAATTAATTTAATTATTTTTATAAGAATCAATGCAGAATTTGTCCTTTTTTTTCACACTTATAAAATAAATAATAAATAAGTTTATAGATACGTTGTTAGTGAATTTTTAAACCCTTAATAAAGTTTTAATCATGCATTAATTAAAGGCAAAAATAGTGGAAAAACTGACCGGTGTATTTCTAAATGGTGACCCATTCAGTTCACTTACATATTACTGAGATGCTAAAATATATGTTGAAGGTAGCTTTCCAACTTCACAGTAATGGTACAGTCAGACCAAGAGCTTTATCAGCGTCAGGCAAAGCTCACAAAGCATCTAGTTTGACGCTTCTATGTTGAAGCTTGCAAATTCTGCCACTTCTGAGCAAAAAACAACGCGTGGGCGGGGCTTCTTCTGTTGCTGTACGTTCTGAATTATGGCAGATAGTATTGAGAGAGTGGCTTGGCTTTATTTGCTGAATAAAGCTAGACAACGTCGACTTCGGCAACATCAGCGCCGTTTGTGGATACACCCTATTCTATTGATGCGTTCTGAGTTTGGGGAGTTTAACCATTTGCTCCAGGAGCTGCTTATGGATGAGGTTCGCTTTCAGCAGTACTTCCATCTGTCCCGCGCCTAATTTTACGACCTCCTGGGCCGCATCGGAGCTCAAATCTCCTGCCAGGACACCAACTACAGGTTCTCTATTCTTCCCGAAGAGCGCCTGTGCATCTGTCTTCGGTAAGTGTTATTTATGATTTTTAAATCTGTGGTATCTAGACTTAAAATGTAGGTTTTTCCTGCTCCCGCTACTTTCAAAATATGTGTAGTGACATCGCTACAATTATAAGCTCTGATTGGTTAACGCGCCTCTTCAGGGCCGTCAAAAGTTCAACTAGCTGAACGTCTGCACTGCTGGCTTTATGAGCTTTGAAGCATGAAAAGCAGGAAAAGTTGACGGAGCCAAAGCTCACAAAGTGCCGCAGAGACCGTGACGCTCCTCCAACGGCCTCCGCCATAGACTCAACATGTAATCTTGACGTTGCTGACGCTGACAAACTCCTTGGTCTGAATGCAGCATTAAGGCTTCCTTTGAGTGCATATTTACGTTAGAGTGATTAAGAACAATGCAAAGTAGTAACTTCGTCTGAAATGTTTCATTTAGCAACATATATCGATAAGTTCAGTATTTGGCAAGAAACCAATCATTTTTGTCTCTTCATCCCCCTAATTTACTGCATGATTAATATGTATTAACTATTTATAGTGTTTACAGATAAATTAAAAACACATCTATAAACAATGTACTGGTCGCTTTGTAAAGTGGTACCGGATTTTTAACTATGGAAAATGTCCAATTTTATTTTGATTCCTTGTCCTTCCACCTCACGACTAAGTGGCTGATTTTGTGGTTGGAGACAAAATGTATTAAGTGATGTGTTTATGAATACTTCATGAATCCTTCAGCAGCACAGCGTGAGTACCTGCAGGCTTCGGCGGTCTCTCCGGTTCTCGCGGTTGGTCGAACGGTAGGTTTCTCTCTCGGTTGAACGCGGCTTGAAGCCTCCTCTCCTCGGCCTGCAGAGCCAGACATCTCACCCTCTGCTTGGATCGAGAGATGAACTCTGGCCGCTGCATCTCCAGAGCCTCCTGCAGGGATGGTCCAAATCATTAGAAAAAAAAAAGTCCTTCATTTTCAGAGCCTTCCTCGAGATTTGAAATCTAAAAACACCATAACACTTATATGTTAAGCACTGCTCATTTTCAATATACACTCATCTGAAGGATTATTAGGAACGCCATACTAAAACGGTGTTTGACCCCCTTTCACATTCAGAACTGCCCTAATTCTACGTGGCATTGATTCAACAAGGGGCTGGTTTAGATACAATGTTCAGGTAGTCCTTTGCATTTAAACGATGCCCAATTGGCACTAAGGGGCCTAAAGTGTGCCAAGAAAACGTCTCCCACACCATTACACCACCACCACCTGCCTGCACATTGGTAACAAGGCATGATGGATCCATGTTCTCATTCTGTTTACGCCAAATTCTGACTACCATTTGAATGTCTCAAAAGAACGTGACTCATCAGACCAGGCAGCATTTTTCCAGTCTTCAACTGTCCAATTTTGGTGAGCTCGTACAAATTGTAGCCTCTTTTTCCTATTTGTAGTGGAGATGAGTGGTACCCAGTGGGGTCCTCTGCTGTTGTAGCCCATCCGCCTCAAGGTTGTGCGTGTTGTGGCTTCACAAATGCTGCGCTGCATTCCTCGGTTGTAACGAGTGGTTATTTCAGTCAAAGTTGCTCTTCTATCAGCTTGAATCAGTCGGCCCATTCTCCTCTGACCTCTAGCATCAACAAGGTATTTTCGCCCACAGGACTGCCGCATACTGGAGGTTTTTCCCTTTTTACGCCATTCTTTGTAAACTCTAGAAATGGTTGTGCGTGAAAATCGCAGTAACTGAGCAGAGTGTGAAATACTCAGACCGGCCCATCTGGCACCAACAACAATGCCACGCTCAGAATTGCTTAAATCACCTTTCTTTCCCATTCTGACATTCAGTTTGGAGTTCAGGAGATTGTCTTGACCAGGACCACACCCCTAAATGCAATGAAGCAACTGCCATGTGATTGGTTGATTAAGGAGAAATTGAACAGGTGTTCCTAATGATCCTTTAGGTGAGTGTATCTATCTTTTTTAATACATGTTTCTGAAGATAAAAATGAGAACTACTGACTTGCAGGGAGACCCGTGCTAGACCAGATGAGATTATTTTGGTTTTCGGATTAGCATCCAGCTCTGGTTGAGTTTGAATATGTGATTGGTTGCTTCCGTTGTCATGGACTTGTCTGAGCGCGAGCGGCTCTCTCCATGGACGGGATCTGCTGTACGGCTCAAACCAGGCGCTGTTCGCCCTCCAAGCCGATGACTCCTCCGGCCGGTTCTCCTTCCTCGTCTCGGACCTCAGGTCATCAGCAGAGATGAACCACGAAACACCTTTAAAACAAAGAAATGTGATGTGACACACAGTGTCTCCCAAAAATATTCATCTCCAAGAAAAAAAACAACATTTCACTCTATGACATATTACAAATAAAAACTTCTGTGTCTTATAGTGGGATTTTATGTGATATAACAACCCAGGATGATTCTCCAAAATGGAAGAAACTAAATCTTGGTCCATCAAGGTGCTGTAACATCGCACCTACCTTTAGGGTAACGCTTTGTCGCGCTCCTCTTGCTCTTTCTCTGCTTCTGGCTGTAGCTAGCTCCTCCTCTTCCTCCCACTTTGCTGGACGAAGAGGAGGAGGGAGAAGGGAACGTGGTCCCAACGTCTCTAGTGTGCCTTCGAGTCCCGTTATGGACGATCTCCAGCTCACCTGAGGCACAGCGTGAAAACATTACAGACTGTGCCGTACGTTTGGTCATTCTTTTAGATTTAATAACAACAAAAAAAGGCAAATCAGTAGTTGGTAAATACACCTGCACAATACAAAAAACGGTTTTCTCTTTCTGTTTTACCTTTAGCTCATCTTTTAGCTATACATTCTCCCTATCATTATTAAGGAGACTCCACAGAGTCCTTCCTTCCAATGAAACACCGTGTTCCTCTGTTGTTTTTGGACATAAAAGTTCATAAATTAGCTCCATATTAAAGAAAACCTCATAGTTTAGCGCATACATAGCTCAGTGGAGCAGTTTGCAGCAAGAACATCCTGGGCTCAAATCCCGGCCGGCAGTATTTCTTTTGGTGTTCTCCCTGTGCATGTGTGGATTCTCGCAGGGTACTCCGGCTTCCTCTAACAGAAGAAAAACCTGACTGTGAGGTTAACTGGTCTCTAAGTGTGTGCATGGATTAGCTTGTAATGATGATGGATTGAACGTTTAAGTTGGCAAAAAGGGCAATTTAAGTTCTTTTTATAGCGCTTTTAGAGACCAAATACTAAACTGATATTTTATAAATATTTACCCACACTTCCTAGCAATAGCCCGTCTATTAAATATTCAATTTCTTCATAAACCCTCTGTGGTGAAAGAACTTAATGCTATGTACTTTCTGTACTTTGTATTCAACTGTGACCTGGTTTACTTAATGTTGTAGTATCAGTTTGAATGACTAGTCTTATTTAGTGATGTTTTAACCCAGGATAGGGACAGAGAGTTTTTGATAATGATAGTCCATTTCCTGTGTTACCGTGGAGATGGTTCTTCAACCGGGCATCCTTAACGATACACAAAGTTCTCAGCGTTCTAATCATAGAGAAAGGCGCCAAAAAGTCTCTGATTTTCATCTTTAGAGTTGTACTTTATCGAATAGAATAGATAGACCAAGATTGCTAGTAATATTATAAGCTTGTTGTTGTAAGACCGAAACAGGGCAGTATTCTACATTTGCTGTGTTGTGTTGCTGTCCTCGTGTACGATCAATTCAAATCATATTAAAACCTCCAAACGCTTAAAGGAATCTCTCTCATTTGCTAAGAGTCTCAAAAATCCGACTACACCCTCATATTTGGACATATAAAATACCCTGAGCCTAGAACAAACCTGCTAAAAAAACATGTTTCTATTCCTTCCAATATATAAAAAAGCTGTAAACTGAAAAAAAGAATTCTTAAGAGTTGAACGCTGAGAATGACGGACCGGCCTGGACACTTTTGTTGACTCCTCGTCCAGCTCTCTTGGCTGTCAGGGCGCTGGAGGGACCGCGCTGTGGTGAGATGGTGGACGTGCTGGATGCTGAAGCAGAACCAGGAGTAACCTGACGACAAGTTTGGAAACATTTTTACACATTTTATATCATAAATGTCAGCATAAAAATGGTAAGACGCCTACAGCGAGCAGCAAACAGATATCTGACGGAAAGCTGCGGACCCACGTACCGATGTATCTGAGGCGGTTGTTTCTGACGGTGTGAGGGTAACCGATGGGTCGTCCTCTGTTCCTCTCCACTCTTCCCTCACCTCCCTCTGCCTGTTGATGGCGCCGTACAGTTTACTGAGCCCAGAGCGGCTTTTCAGGTGCTTCACTCTCTCGGCACCGAAAGCTCGGATGAGTCGGGCCGTATCCACGCTGGATGTGGAGTCGGAGAGAGTCGACCGGCTCTTTGATTGGTCTCTGTCTCCCGGGGAGAACGGGCGGTTCTGGGTGGAACCGTGGGAGACGTGGTTGTCGTTCTCTGTAGCTGAGTGCAGCCTCAGTACGGTTGGGTGTTCTGCTTCTCTGCCTCCTCCCACTTTCCATCCCGTATCAGTCACTGCATCCCCTTCACTCCTCTGTGTCCTGCCAGGCTTCTCGGGGAGATAATAACCCCGCCCTTCCTGGACTTCTGATCCATGAGCAGCAGCCGTGTGATGAATCACCCGAGACAGACGCTCTAATCGCTCCAACACAGAATCCTCTTTATCACTAGGGGGGCGTGACTCCTCCTTGCTCCACTGATCACAGAACTTCTGCCACAGGTGGTCCAGGGTGTTACCGCGCTGTTGGGAAGCAGGTAGACGGACTGCTTCTATATGCGCAGGGCGAAAGCTCTCACGAGCCAGCTCAGTTTGTCTGGAGTAGCTGAAGTGGATCGGGCTGGTACCCTGATCTCTCTTAGACACTTTGTTCATTGGAGGAACTCCGCTAAACGTGGCCCACACCTCGGAAGATGGTTTTGGACTTTGGCTCGGACCTGGAGACCCTCTGTCCACTGCTGGAGAAACATCAGCTGCGAAATAAGACATGAAAAGATTATTGACTGGGTTTCTGTATATTTTCTTTGTCAACACTTCATCGAATTCTAGAGTTGACTTCCCAGCTTTTTCAGGCCTTATAAAACATATTAATCATGAATTTATAGCAGATATTTGTACAAAGCCCTGGTAAAAAGAGGATGGATGGATGGATGGATAGGTGGATAACTGATGGATGGATGGATAAACACATGGATGGATAGGTGGATAACTGATGGATGGATAACCGATGGATGGATGGATAAACACATGGATGGATGGATAATTGATGGATGGATGGATAGATAACTGATGGATGGATGGATGGATGGATGGATGGATAAACGTGTATTGTGGGTAAAAATGACTTCATTAAGAGCGCTGTAAGCCTGTCCCCTGTCTAATGTCAGAGCCGGTCGCCATGTGAACACAGGTCCTCTGTGTATTCAGCTCACCAGTGTGTTCAGCCTCTTCCATTCTGAAGGAAGCCGCTTTCAGCCTCCTGCTGTAGATTCCCTCCTTGTGTCTGAATGCGACCCCGCGGTCCAACCCTGGGTCCTGATCCCCAAGTACCTCACTACTGAAGCTAGGAGGTACGGCGTCGTCTGATCCTGGTGGGAATTCACAGGCGGTTGGCCGACATCACAACAAGAGCCGTAGAATTAAACCAGAGAACAGAGAAAGAGAACTGCTGGAGAAGTAACTGAATATTTTCTGCTAGCATTGAAGATAGCAATTTCCAAATCCATGGAGGCTCCAGTCTGCTCCGCCTCCATCGCTCTACTCGGGCTGTAGTGATGCCTTTGTTTAACTCTATCTCTGAACATGAATAATGGATGTGCAATCTGGTGTGTGTTACAAAAGACCACCTGCTTTCCTTTAACGGGGAAGTAAAACATGAGAGGAGCCTCCTCTTCCTTCTCCACAGCTTATAAAGGCTTTCAGTTTGATTAAGTCTTTACCAATTACCAACCTATTTAAAAGGGCTGCATATAAATATATATAATCTACAGGGTTTAATAAAAGTTTTCTCAGGGTTTCTCACAATTTGTCATACAAAATCTGTGAAGAAAAAAAAAGGGTCTGGGAAAAAGGTGTGGAGATATGGCTGTCTGCTATACTTCTGCAGGAGTAATACTTAAACATGCAAAAAAAAGTATGTGTCAGAATGACCCAGTCAAAGTCCAATAGAGTTTAAACTTGTGTTCATGCATGGGTTCCATCCAGTGAATCTGAGTTCAGTCTGTAGCTGTGGAAAGCTAATAGAGATATAGCCAAATATACCCTGATCTACACAAATGCATGCCAAACTTTTCCGTTTTTATTAATAAAACAAATAGTCAAAAAGCATGTACAGGGGGGCAAGAAAGGATTTAGCTGCCATCAATTCTGCAAGTTGTCTCACTTAAAGGAAACGCATGTAAGAAATGTATTTTAATTAATCATAAAACGGCCCCGATATGTCACTAGACATTAAGAAATCATGTTCTTTTGAAATACGTATATCACTGTCAACAGTGGTCCGGCCAGGATATTGTTATGTAAAAGTAAAAGTTGCAGCCCTCAAGTGATGTTATTGCTGTCATGTTCTGTTTTGGTCTGAGGCTCCACCCTCAAGCTATCTACAAATCACGAAGTCAGTAGACGAGCCTAGACATGTGCTGGCTTAAGCAGGGGGACCTTTTGAGCACTACAGGATTTTAGTCAACGACAACGCAGTGTGTTACTAATAGTAACCTGTGTTACTTTTCCCGCAGTGTAGATCTAGGCTTTTTTCTTACCATCATGTGTACCTCACGAGGTGAGATCTTGCATGGAGCCCCAGGTTGAGGGAGATTGTCAAAGATCCATTTTTCAATTAACTGGTCAAACAGTTGACCTCGTCTCCCCAAGCTGCTTGCCAACTGTAGATTGGCTCATTCCTGTCTTGTGCAGGTGTACAATCTTGTCCTTGGCTAGCTCTCTGGTCGTGATCGTGGAAGTTGGAGTCTGACTGTTTGAAGGTGGGGTCAGGTGTCTTTTATACAGATAACGAACTCAAACAGCTGCCATTAATACAGAAAACGAGCAAAAGATAGAAGAACTTGGTTGTAGGTGCTAACTACTTTTTTTCTGCACCATTAAACAAATAAATTCTTTAAAAATGATTTAATGTGATTTCCTGGATTTTTTTAATTACAGTCTGCCTATGAAAGTTGAAGTGTAACTATAATAAAAATAACAGACCTCTCTCATCTTTTTAAATGTGACATGTTGCAAAATCGGTGGCAACTAAACACTGTTTTGTTCCACTGAATGCCGTTTGCCTTCCTCCTCGGAAGTGTGAACTGCTTTGGGTTGGTCAGACAGAGAAATTGGAGAAATTCTAGGGGTGTGAATATTACTGACAAACTTACCTGTGTGGGAGCTCTCCATGGTGGTGTCAGACTGGTTTGTGGAGGAGACATCAGCTTCCGTTTTAGGCATGTAGAAGAGCTCATCACTGCCGTGAGGTTTGTAAGGCAACAGTACAGGAACTGTTGAGGGACGGACAAAAGTCATATCGCATGATTTGTTAATGACACAAAGTTATTTTTATAAGTATCAAACTAAAAAAAAGGAACCCTCTTTATACAACGTTCTTGAAGCCCACCTTATTATAAGCCTACCTGGTGTTTCAGCAGTAAAAGGTCTTGGTGAGGCTGTTGCTCTGTGTCGTTGTGTGAAAGACTCTGATGATGATGATGACGGTGTGATCGCCTCCCGGCGAGGAGCAACAGCTTTAAACGCGGTGGAGCCGTCTGCTCTGTCAGGCTCCGGTCCCCTGCTGTAATACCGTTCCGCCGGACTTAACAACCCGACGCCTTCGTCTGGCCAGCTGGCAGCCGAAGAAGAGTCAGCGTCAGCACCAGCATGGTGGACAACGGAGGCGGAAGTGTTGTGTGCTGTTTTAGGGGGCAGAGTGAAATGGACGTGTGGGAGAGGAACGGTCCTCGGAGCCTCGTTTGCTTCATGACCGACAGAAAAAGAGCTGGCCTGGACACATATCCCTATATCCTGTTTATCTGGAGCGTGTGTGGCTGAAGGAGGTTCCTCGCTCTGCCCTCCCACAGTGTCTTGCCTCTTCTGAATCCCTGGAGCTGACTGGCTTCTAGTAATAAAACTGGCACGTTCCTCAAACACAGATGGCGGTTCACTGGTTGTCCGGACCAAGGGGGCCCTCTCCTCTTCATCCAGATTTGTTGGAAGACGTTTACCGGATGATGCGGTTGTTCCAGTGGAAAGCTCTGTCAGTTGCAGCTGGTCTGAGGCTGGACTGAAAGGAGGTGCAGGGGAAGTGGAAGGTGAGGAGGTCACAGAGTGCCTGTGGGTGGGTACGCTGATGAATGTGAGGTGCTGAGGTCTTTTTGTAGGGAGTGCTACTCCTTCTCTGGCGGCGATCTCACATACTCTAGCTTCTAGATGGGGCTGCAGGGTGCTCTGTAGCTGTGTGTGGGGGTCTGGGTGGTTCAAACTGAGGCCAAGCTGCTGGTTGGCATCACTGAGGGTAGAAGATGCGTCAGCGGCTTTAGGGGGGCCGTTCTCTTTGTTGACGCCAAGGCTGGACGCTGCACTGCTCTCTGTGTCTGTGCTCCCTTGGTTCTGGAAGAACAGAACTAAAACAGTCAAAAAGTGCTTAAAAGGTCTGCACAGAACAAGATGATTCCAAATCAACTTTCTCCACAGCAAACATTGCTTTAATGTATTCACCTCCCGGCTGTTTCCACATTTTGACACAATTTCTATTTCCTTGGAACTGTGTGTGATGAATGATAAGCCTCCAGCTTTTCAGTACTGCGTGTTTTTTATGTGACTTGATTGGCAATTTAGCTTGACAGCAAGATGGCACTATGACTGGATTGGTCAGTTGGCATAACGATAAAAACACGGCACGCGATTATTGTGGTCGAGCTTTTTAATATCACAATTTTGATGAAAATTCGATGACTTGCTGAGCTCTATGATGTTCAGTGCTCCTAAAATGGTTTTCTTCCACTATTAGTGTGGATATAGTTTCATCCAGCTCGCCAACTTGACCAGCTTCACTTTGCCTGCTGAAGTAAGGGCCCACTACACAGCGCATGGCAAACGATAAACGGGATTTTTTTTCTCCTATGTTCTCTCATCTTATAAACTGAGAGGAGGAGGAAGTTCCAACCATCTCTTCCATCAAACATGATGGGCAAAGATCATCTCCCTGACTCTAACGTCTCTCTGCCTGTCTTTCTGACCCAATGGCTGGACAGAAATTTAAAAAACGGAGCCGTAAAAGCAAATGAGATTTGATTGGCAGTACTTTCAAACGGCTAACGGTGTGGTCCAGAACATGTTACTGTGTAATATCCTCTCTGCTGTCTGGATATTTGGCTGTTAGCATGCATCAACTCTCATAATGAGACTGTCACACACAACAACAACCTTCAGTCAGAGGCTTCTTCAGATTTGTTGCAAGACTGACTGATAGCAAAGTTCCCACAGCATCACCATCCACAGTGACTCTTTCTAGATACTTGGATGATAGGAGTTTAAACATTTCATTTCCCTTTGAGATAACAAAGAGTATTTTTGAATTAAACTGAATTGAATATTTCGGTATAGATTTTTAATCAAAACAATAATAAAAGCTGTGTATTGTTATGGCTAAAAATATAGTTCTTCTCAAAAGAAAAATGAGACAGTCCTTAATCTTAATTTATACTTCTCCATCAGCAAGACGTATTGACGGAGTCATTTTCCTTTTGATTTCTCCATTAGTGTGTCAGTGTTGCAAAGCAATTCCAGGACAGCAGGGGTGCTTGGATATTCGGGCAGGTTTGCCTACCATTGCAGTGATGTCTGGGGTCAACTACAGTTTATTTTCTTCAGCTTGTAAAAGCATTTACCCCTCAAGAAGCAATGACCGACAGAAAGTACGTTTTGATTGATCTGGAGACCTTGCGTCAACGGATAATGGCGTTGCACCTACCAATTCCAACGTAGACGGAGAAGTGTAAACTGGGCTTTAAGGTGTAGTAGTGTTTGATATAATATGTTTGGCCAAACATGGAGGGGCAGAGTGAATCAAAACAGTTCCAACCTTGTATCCCTGCCCAACCCATCCATCCATCCATTTTCTTTACCGCTTAATCCTTAATGGGTCACGGGGGTGCTGGTGCCTATCTCCAGCTGTCAATGGGCGAGAGGCGGGGTACACCCTGGACAGGTCGCCAGTCCATCACAGGGCCCCTGCCCAACCCTTTTAATTCAAAATCTTAAATATCATTTAGCATCATTGTTTTCCATCCAACAAAATGAGCTCAGCTTTGCTGTCCAGTTTGTTCAAATGGATTTGAACATTATTTCCAGGCACTTTAGATTAATTAAACCCAAAGAACCCCTACAAATGTTATACACAGCAAACCCAGCAGGGAAACAGATTATTATGCAACTACTGGCACACTTTGTAAGACACAGGTTACCTTAGGTTCCAGAGATGAAAGGCTGACATCAAAATGACAAATATAAAAACAACAATTTACTACACGTTTCAATAGAACAACAGAGTTATGGTTCTCTTCTCCTAAAGCGCAAAAGGGAGGAATACCTTCATAGCGTTTCTTAACAGGAGCTCGAGTTTGATTTCTTCAATACGCCTTCTGTCTTCTGCGTCCAACTGCGGCGGCTCACACTGCTGTCCCAAAACCGTCGACTTGATCCACTCTAAAACATCAGAACATCATTTATCTGCGCGTTGTAGGAAGGAACTGACAAAGCAGCAGTACTCATACAAAGATATTAGGACAGCATTCAACATTAACAAAAAAATATAACAACTTTGCTTTGCTCTGATCAGCCTTTCTGTTATCTGCGTTAAATCTTGCTCTCACCTGGAGTAAAGACATATCGCTAAATCTTCTAGCATGAACAGTTTCCTTGTTAAATAGCTTCATACAACTAACACCCCAAGGGCACAAGACACAGCAAACTTCTGACTCTTCTTCAATCAGTAACAGCATCAACATTAAAGAGTGTTGTGGTCAGAGCGGTTATGAAAGTACAGTCACTACTTAATTGAAAAGGAGGACAGATATCTATATGAAATATTAATAATCACCTGTAAGAAGACTATTACGACGAACTGGCGTAAAGCTGACCCCCTGAACTATCCCAATAGCTTCTAACATAGATGGCATTTACGTCTTTCACATTAAAGATTATAAGACATCTGTTCACAAGATACTGAAAAAAATGGACTGCCGTTAAATCAAGAGAATCGTTAATATTACAAGGTATTGATATGTTATTATTTTCAAATAATATCCCTTCTTCAGTTCTTTTTGGTTTTTTGCTTTGTTTTACATGGCAGTAACTTACATTGTTGTGCATACTTAAAGAATAATCTCAATACCACAAAAACAAAGTAAAATGTATTTAAAAAAAAAAGTACACTCACTGATTGGAGAAAAAAAACAATATTGATTTCTGAGTCATCAGCCAGGTGTGATGTGGTGACTAAAAGCTTAACCAAGAGCAAAAAGCCTCAAACAGCAACAAAGTCAGCAGTCTTTATGAGGGAACATTTTGCTTTTCCACAGCTTAGTTTAGCTTAAATAAACTTGACTGAAGCTAAAACGACGTCAGGATGTGAGTATTTTACCTCGGGCTTTGCCCTCTTCCTGATCTGTGACGCTGGGTGTGCTCGATGTCATGGTGGCCGGAGATTCGTTGTGCAGTAGTTTGATCACTCTGATTGCCAGCGAGCTCTCACTGCTGCCATCGCTCATCGCTCCCTGATCGGCTCCCTCGGGAACGAGAGTGGAAGAGCGACTCTCTGCACCAGGATCAGAAGGTTTAGTCTCTTCCTCTTGTTCTGGGACCCCTGCAGACGTCAGGTTAAGCTGCTGCGTCGGCACTTTATCGGGAGGTGCTGCGCTACACCCCTCAGGCTCCGTGCGCCGGGCTGACTTGGACATGACGGGAGACGTCCCTGCGCCGTTACTGACAGTGCCATCTTGCGGTCCAATACTGACGGCTTGTGCAGGTGGATAATCAGGTTGCAAAGATGATTTTAAACTCTGTCGCCCAGCAGAGCTTTGCTTTGGTTTGTGTGAGGCAAGCATGGAATCTGAAGAGGACCTGGCCCACGGCAGAGAGGAAAGAGATTTGAGGTCTCCAGCTGTGGAGCTGCAGGAGGAGAACGAGGAGCTTTGGAGCCTGCTGGCTTTTGTCTTGGGTGGCCTGAAAATGTCTTTATCAGAGATAAGATGGGGTGCGCTAGATCCTAATGAAGCTGTGGAAGACCCCGTAGATATCATGTTCTCTGCTTGAGAGAGCAGCTGACAGATCTCTGACAATCCCCTGGTGCTAACAAAGGAATCTTCCCCATCCTTGTCTGTACTATGGCGTCTTTGCAGAGCTGGGTTTCCTCTTCTACCAGTGTCTTTCACAGTGACAAAGTTGGACTCAGGCTTGTCTTCTGGTTGGATGGAATCCTGCTTTACGTTGTGGTGGTCCTGGGCGGGGTGCAGTATGGAGGAATGGGAGCGTTCATGGGGCTGGGAGACGGAGACTGGTCTGCTTTCCCTCTGAACAGCTCCTGGATCCGATGAAGTAGAAGTCCTCGCTCTCACCTGCTCAGAGATCGACACAGTTGGGCCAAGACTGTCCAGACTAAACGGGACGGATATGGTGGAACCCACAGACAGAATGCTGGACGTGGAGAACTCGGCTTTATGGGGACTGCTGCCTAAATATTAAACAAAAATATGCTTTATTAGTCAGTAATATGTGTATTTAACCTTTATTAAACAGAACATAAAACCAACTTTATACTTGTTGCATTAAGAAATATGACAGAGTTCCGATATAGTTTTCATAAGAACGTTACAGACCTTTCTCAGTATTTATCAGCTATTTTTTTAAAGTATAAATACAAACCTTTATGAATTTATCGGATAAAATCGGATTATAAACTGTTGGAAAATGCATGAAGAAGTGCAAAGTTGGAATTAAGGTGGGGCGATACGGACTCAAATCTATATTGCAACATAATCTAACGAACTTCGCGGTAACAATATGTTTTGAGGTATTCAAATATGTTAAAATCTAAAAGCTATGAAAACACATAATTCAAAATTATCTGCTTGCTTGGTTACACATTTATCAATTTATAATCACACAAAAGTGAACCTTTCTACCTTATACCTTTTATATTGCCCATTACTAAATTGACAATATAATGGTGGATGGACAGACGGACGATTCTTTTGGTCTAGGGATCTCCAACTCCATTAGCATCCTGCAACTTTTAGATGCATCCCTGCACCGACACAGCTGAATCAAACTGAATTACCTCTATAAGTTTGGCAAAACCCTGGTAATGAGCTATTCATTTGATTCAGGCGTGTTGGAGCAGGGATGCATCCAAAAGTGGCAAGATGCTAGCTGTAAAGACCTTGTTTGGAGACCCCTTATTTAAACAATGAGATAGGGAATAAAGTTTGAGATGCAAAATATACATTTCTGCCTCTTATTTCTCCTAAATTTGAAAATCCCATAACCAAATTCCAGAATTTTTCCCACTGCACAGAAATCCTGTTGACACATCTACACACATTATGACAGAGATCTGACTTGAATTGATTAACATTTACTCACGTTTCTCACTCGTTTAAACTTCAAACCTTCATTGAATTTTAAAACGTTAAAGTATTGATATGCCGCGGTTTCTTCGTCACCGAGCCGCCCAGCTGTATCTTTTTCCACTGAAGGTCTCTCTGCAGGAGTCTTTTTCAGAGTGAGGAACAAAGTTATAGGTAGTTGTTTGTGCTGTTCTTTCTTCTGGACGAGAAGATTCTCACTACCAGACATTAAATTTGGCAAGCGCAGGAGACACGGAGGACAATTGCCTTGAATCAAGCAAGACGCAGAACACAATGCACGAAAAAACTGCATGGAAAACTGTGCAGTACTACAAAAGAATCTGCGAAACAGCGAGGCCGCGAAGGATGAAACACGTTATAGCGAGGGACCACAGTAAGCAAAGGATGCTTAACACTCTTTCGTTTCTCTTCTATTTTCCACTCAGCTTCATCTTTTAAGCTTATGTGCACAGAATTGCACGCAAAAGACGAGCACTGTGAGGAGTTCTGATGTTTCGTCACTCTTCTTACAAATGAACTTTTTTGGGGGAAATTAGATGAACGCCCGCTGCACCGTGTACGTTGTATCCACCACTTGCGGTCCATTTCTTGCTGTCTGAAAGCAGCCGAAAGGCAACGTTTCGGTAAAAAGTGGTGTATTTGAAAACACAACTGCGGTTAAAGACCGGAAGGAGTTGTACGCGAATATTCCAGAACATCTATTAAGTTGGGGTTACGGGTCAGTTAAACGTTGACTACCATCAGAGGGTTGGGTGCTCTTCGAAGGGGTTCCAGAAGATCCTTTAATAGTACAGAGATCAGTGGGAGAAAATTCGGGCTCTCTGATGGGGCCTTTAGGTGCAAACGCATTGAGGATCTTCGACGGAGTCTGGTCAATACCAAGGTTTTGAAGATATAGCTGCCAGAAGAAAGAAAAAAAAAAGAGAGCAAGAGTTATCAGACAATATTGGCCACATTAATAATAACCTGTGGTCTAAAATCAGAGCTATTCTGATTACCGGAATTCGTTCGTCAATGTTGAGCTCTTTAGACCCTGGAGGAGGTGGTGATGCTGTCGGCGGCTTAAAAGTCCAGTAAGGAGCATAATTATCAAGTTCGAGGCTGACGACTGAAGACGTCGCGACAGAAGGTCCTACTTTAATTTCTCTGTAACTACTTTGGGAACTGGAAAGTTCTTGATCTACAGAGACGTCGCTGAAGTGGCCGAGGCTGTCCAGAGGTGGAGGAAG
The DNA here is from genome assembly GCA_028564705.1 of Apricaphanius iberus. Lineage (NCBI taxonomy): Eukaryota > Metazoa > Chordata > Actinopteri > Cyprinodontiformes > Aphaniidae > Apricaphanius > Apricaphanius iberus. The sequence continues at coordinate 1,014,378 of JAPXFQ010002080.1, forward strand.
AGCGGAGGTCTTATTTTCTGGAACGCTGTTGTCCTGCTGGTGCTTGTTGGCCGACACGACGACTGTGCTGATGGACGAGAGGGACTGTGACCTGCCGAAGGGAGAGGCAGAAGGCGGCGCGGCAGATCCTTTATTTTCTAGGTTACCGGGAACTCCACCTACGGCCTCTCCTCTTCTTGGAGAAGAACCTCCTGAGGGAGAAGAGGAGGGGATCTCTGTAGCATCTTGATTGGTGGAGGGCTGTTGTAAAGACTGCAGGATAAGGCTGTGAGATCCTGTCTCATCGCTGTTCTTCTTAGGAGAAACTCCAGAACGTCTGTGCAGTGCTAGGCCTTCTAAAGGTGGGGTCCTCTCTGAGCTCTGTTTTGTCCTCCAAGCGTCTACTTTCTGCAGATAGTTGAGACTCGGCAGAGAACGGACTCTGTCAGCATCCTGCTGGGGATCTTCCGCTCCATGATTAGCTGTGTGCGGGAGACGGCAGTCAGCTGGGTGCGTGCCGCTGCTTGATTGATGCAGGACCTCTTTACTGGAGTCTATGGCTGAAAGGTGTGCGAGTTTAGCCTTGGCGTTGAATTTCAACTGAGGAAAGAAAACGCCTGGAGTGGACTGAGACTGTGGAAGAAAACCAAGGTAGGAGCCATCGCTCCCCGTTTGGTTCTGAGAGGACCACAGGTCTCGTTCTCTGTGTACCCATTCGGAACCCGCAGAAAATGGCTTCCCGCTCGGCTTGTTTTGTGATTCTTTAACAGAAGGTGGGATCGACTGATCAGCTGGTGTCAGACGTTTTGGCTTCTTGTTGGCCTCCAGGCTGCTGAGTCGCCGTACCTCAGACAGCAGCTCTCTGTGCAGCTCTTCACTGCCATCATCGGGTTGAGTTCCGCGTGAACCAACGGTGATGTTACCGATTTCTTTGTGCCTCGTCTGCTGTTGGGAAGGACTTGCTTCGCCTGGTGGACCTTGTCTTTCAAACAAGGTGCCTTCGCAGGCCTCTGTGTGTCTTGGCTCATCTGGATATAAACCAGGACTTTTCATAGAGGTCTGGGATTCAGAGGAAACAGCGCTGCTACAGCTGCTTTGCATGCCAACTTCTTTCTGTAGGAGATCCAGAAGCTGCTGTGCAGGAATATCTTTGCCCAGAAAGAAAGCTTTATCTTTGCGGATTTCACTTTTATACCCGTCTGTTGGGTTGGATAGTGTCTCTTTGAAAGATTCTCTCGACAGTTTGTCTTGTGTATAATGTTGAGACAGAGAGTGTTTGTCGTTTTCCCCTTCCTCAGAAAGGAGGGTTGCCTGAGCCAAAGGGTGCTGGGACAATGAACTCTGCACAGAGGAATGGGTGGTACTGTCATGGACGGAAAAATGGAACCTCTCTGATGCCGCAGAAACATCCGGAAAAGCCCTGGCGAGACGAATACATACGATCACCATCCTACTAACTCTACATTTATTACAGTGATTTATTAAAGTAGAATCTTTTCATGAATTTTTTCATGTTACAACTACAACTGCAGTTTTTAAAAAAAAATCAGGATTATTTGTGTTATAGACCAACGTGATGAAGCACATAATTTAAAAATGGCAATAGATTTTTTTATTTTTTTTTATTTGTGCATATAGATTTAGAAATCTTTCACATCTTGCCACAGATTTTCATTTAGGTCTGGCCTTAGACTGGACTACTACGTCCTAATAAATGAATAGAATTTGGTTTTATGTTTAGGGTCACTGTACACTGCCCAAGTCAAGCTTCCCTTTAACTCTAACCAGCTTCCTTATCCTACCAAAGAAAAGCATTCCCACATCCTCATGCTGCCACCACCATGTTTCATAGTGTGCTTAGCAAATTCAGTTTTGTCCTCGTCCAAACCGGGTGCCAACTTCAACTCATTTGCCATTTCTCCAACCTCAGTTGTTGCTAAAAGGACTTCTTAGGGATTCCTTTCAACAGTCTCTACAATACTTACTAGTTCAATTCAATTTTAGAGTATTTATAGAGCGCCAATTCAGAAATTCCCTTTACAAGAAAAGACATTTAAATACAATTATGAAAACATTCCAATCGGTGAAAAGTTCTCTACGTATGTAAGGAATCCCAGCAGACTGTTAGTTGGAGGAGCTACGGAAGGGATTTTGTTGCAGTAGATTTTAATTAGGGGTAGGGCTGGGAAATCTATTGATTATATCGTTTTATTTTATTTTCCGGACAGATTTTTTGGTAATATTGAGGGGAAAAAATGTCATCAGTTCACCTCTTGGTTTTCCATAGTTCAAAGTGAGGTCAGCCCGCCCGAGGCCTTCTATTTTGTTTTGCAAGCATGTGTTACAGCATTTATTTATTGGAACTGTGAATTTAAGTCAACTCCAAGTAGGGACGATTGAAATAAAATATATCTAAAAAATATTTTCTGTCATTTGTCTTTTTTTTTGGGAGAATCAAAAGGGAAAAAAATATAAATATCAACCCCCCACAAAGATTTTATTTTCGATCCATTTCACTCAGCCCTGACCTATTAATTTTTCCAAGAAAAAGAACCTTCTGATACTGTATCCTCAGACAGTGTCATGGAATGTTAAATCTAGACAAAAATGGTACTTTGTTTCATATCGTGATATATATCAATATCGACTGATTTGAAAAAGTCTTATTGTGATTGATTTTTCCCCCTGTATCGCCCGGCCCTATTTTTGACGTGAAAATAAAAGGGACAAAACTTGCTTCACAATGATGAGACACTGTGTTGGTTTGTTGCACTAAAGACCAATCAAATCCATTGAATTTTGTGGTTTTTCTACAAAAAAATGTGCACTTTTTTCAAGGCAGCGGATTTTTCAAGTGACTTGTTGCAGAAAAATTAATCTACAGAACAGCAGAAAGGATTAGCTACGCATTTCTTACCTTAAGGGAGCAAATTCTGGATCAGTTCGCTGGAAAAAAGAGTATTCAGTGACGCTGTGCTCGGGTCGTGAGGTTAGAGGCAGCAGTGACAGTGCGGGCGACAGATTACTGTCCTGGAAGTCTGATGAAATACAAGTTTCTGATTGTTACTCATTCGAACCAAAAGCAGGAATGCAACTAAATGAACACTGTTGTAGCAATGTCCTACAATATTTTTCTCGCGCTTCAATTCTCCTTAAAAAAAAAGATACAGCATCAGTTCATTTAATATACCTAGCTGTAGAGCTTCTTGTTGAAGCTCCTGGCCATCTGTGTTCGTTCTAGGCGGTCTCTGATGCAGCAGCACACCGTTCTGACCTGGGGCTTCTGGTGGGCCTGTTTGTCCGTCGGGACCATTCGTATCTTCATCTCCTTGCCAATAAGAGGATGTTGCCGCCCTCTGTAAATGGAGACACAAAGTAAGATACATTTGTATCTAACTGAAGCTCAGCTGTTTTGTTAAAAAAATAAAAGTAAAAGAAACGGCAGTTGTTTCTATCAGATGTAGTCCACGGCAGGGAAGAACGTTTTGGCCTCAGAAGTTGGAGGAAATTAGAAACGGCACCAAGTCCAAAACTGAACATGTCTGGGTTCTCTAGCTTCCTCCAAAGCCTAAAAACAAAGCCTCTTGGGCTAATTGCTCATGATATATTACCCTTAGGTGTGAGTGTGTGTATGATTGTTTGTCATGTGAAAGGGTGTAACTCCTTTTTGCCCAATGACCACAGGAGACAGGCGGCTTAGACAATGGATTGATGGATGATGAGTTTATGCCTGTATGCATGTTAACATCCTCTACAGCGCTTTGCTCCACTCCTCAGGTAGGAGGAGTTGTTGACGGGAGAACCGTTGGTTGTAATCCAGAATTTTGGCTTTAACTGAAGGCCGTGCTCCATTATATTGGTCTATCACATCAAATTTAGCAGTTGTGACTTAAAATGTGGGTAAGTTTCAGAGGGGGTAACATTCGAGCAAGGTATAGAAATATGCATAAATTAAAGTTGACATTTAAACCATTAATAGATGTAATGTGGATGAGCAAGCCAAATATACTATGGAGCCTAGCTAGCTAAATAGGCAGACGGAACAAGATAAATAAAAGGCTATCCACGAAGAAAACTGTGAATTTTTGGTGACTCTGCTTTTCTCTTCTACTACTCTCCGATTTCATAATTTGCCATCATCTCACCTGTTAACTTTATGATTTGTTTCACAGCGATTTCTCCTTATAGAAGCTACATCTTCTGAGCGGGCAACGTTCTCGTTCACCTTTGACATGTGAAGCACTCCTATGCTTTAAATTCAGGACACGGTGATTGAAATAAAAGCAGGTTTTTGAAAATACTTTTGCCTCTTGCCATTTATTTTATAAGAACACAGAGGTAAACGCTATTAAAATTGGTATGAGAAAAATCTGAGATTTCTTTTTTTAAGCCATATCGCCCAGTCCTACTTTCAATATTTATTGTCTGTAAGGTATTTGTGTGCTACACAAACAGACCCAGCACAGGAACTGATTGTACAGCAAACTCATCAAGATACGGAAACTTTATGAATTAATGCTGATACTGATGATGTCACCTGTTGGATTTGAACATATTTTAAATGACCTGAAATAATAAAAAAAAATTCTTGTATCAGCCAATACTACTTTTGATACAGTTGGTCATTCTTCAGGCAGACAAAAAATTTTAAGAAGCCCAATTCTACCAGTTAGCCCTGCCAAACATGAACTTTTAATAAAAGCCTATACCAGCACCATCATTCCAGTGACCACCAGAAACGAGAGGACAAAAAATCCTTTGCATAACAGTTACAAAGAAAAAACTTGTATGTAAGGCCAATTTACAAACAGGTGGATTTTTAGACTTTGGGAGGAAGTGGGAGTACACTGAGAGGGCCCATGCATGCACAGGGAGAACGTCAGAACTTCTTGATAGCTAACTACTGAGGCTATTGAGATGGAAAAGGTTAAAAAGGAACATTTAGTGAGGGGTAAATTTATAATCTTTGTTGGCTTCAGCTTCACCATTCAAAGCAGCATTCATCAGGATTCAAACAAGTAAAGCTGAATTCAAATGTCACTGGTGTCCCTTAGAACAAATAGTGGAATCTTTCAAAAGTTGAAACATAATGTTGATCAACTCAGCTTCTTGTGCCTCTTGTGATGTCACCCATGCACATTCAAACAATAAAGAATTCGCGTTTTCAGTCTGCTTTAAGAAATACTCTTATGTGACCCTGCGGTACTTCGTTCCCAAAGCTGTTTTACAGTCGGTGTACATTTATGTACGATGCAGCCAGTATATCTGGAATATTTAAAGAAAACACTCGGGGCGAGTTACTGTAAACTCTAAATTCCGGTATTGTTGGTTATTTACCACCCTATCAATACTGATTAATACGCAATAGCTCACCCAAGTACCCATATATTAAATTGGGGGAGCTTAGTAGAAAAGTCGGCCACGTTAACATTAGTTTACCAGTTAGCTCAGAACCTAGCAGCAGTTAGCTTTTTACCGTTAACTGCTACTTCCGGGTTGGCGGTAACAACGAGACGCATCAAAGAGCGACACAGTATTTACTTTATATCGAGTGATTTAGGCAAAATTTACATAAATCACCTCTTGCAGTTCCATGTTGTTGTTATTATTATTGTTGTCGATGATGATGATGATGATGACAGCCCACCATGTTGAGCGCGCTTCCTCTACGTCGTTACCTAGGAGCGTTGCTAGGAAATACGACGGTCTTCTTCTTGTTTAGTTTGAATAGCAGCCTAAACCTACAATATCGCATTACTGCCATCTGCTATGTCGTCCCCCATTAAACTTGATCAAACAACAGTATACAGAGAATGTATAAAAGATTGAACATAACTAAGCCTGGGGATACATTCAATAAGTGGTACAAATAATAATTGTTTTTATAGCCTTTTTATTAAGTGATCCACTAATCAATTTTATGTGAGACAGATTATCAGTATAGTAGGGTTTAAAGTAGTTTTTTGGCTAGTGTATTTGCATTTGTGGAAAGAAAATTTAGCTAAGATAACTAACAAATGTATTATGTATTTCTTTTTTTTTTGCCTTCAAAAGAAACGAAATACAACATTTTCCCACTTCAGAGTAAAGTCCTTTTTGAGCTGTCCAGTGATGAATCTACTCCAGAAGAAGTGCTTTACAGTCTCAGGGGGGCTTCCACAAAATCCACAGTTCACATTTAAGTCTCATTTAAACTTTGTCATATAATTGTTTGCAGGATAACTTTTATGGAGTATTCTGAAAGAAACGTATTTTACTTTATTCGTTACAGGACACTTGTTGGAAATTGTCCATACTCCCCCCCCCCAATGAATATCACTGACAAAGGAATTCCAATAAGAAATCACTCATGGAACATATAAAGATTCTCTCTGAAACAAAGCGCAAATATTCTTATTACCTTTTAGACATACTTCTTCCTGTGTGTGTGTCCAGTGGGTTGGAAAGAGAAACAGGTGATGTGCAAGGTTGAATACCTTTAAATAGCATTATGATACCAATAGGTATCGCATCAGACAATATGGCATATTCTTTGGGTGTGGGTGGAAATGTATATGTGTTTGAACATTCTAAATAAGACATAAGCTGCCCATTAGGATTAAACTATTGATTCACTAAAACCATCCGTTTCTCAACCCAACTGATACCTATTTCATTTTTTATATTCTATATGCGTAAATGAATCTAAATAACTTCAAGTTTCACCAATATTGTTTGGGTGAGTGTATGAATGTGTTGCATGCTACAAATAAGATCTAGGTTGCATAAAACGGTACCTCCCGTTTAAAGTTTGGGCATAAACTTGTCTTCCAAATGAACAAGAATATAACTGACATGATTGCTGAAATACAAAACTCTATATTTTAGTGTAGTGACCAGAGCTGAGCGAGAACAGTTTGGTCTGATGTAACACAAATTACTGAGAAAAAGGCTTTTCTTAGGCTGTATGCTATATATTAGATTAAAACGTGAGTTTTCCGCCTAAGTGTACATGGAAAATATATATTTATAAAGTTACTTTTAATATTTTTTTATATTTTCAAATGTAGCACTCAAAACAAAAACTCTGTGATATTAATTTATGTATAAAGGGATAAATTTGGGAGCAAGGGAGTTGAAGGTTAACAACCGGCAGTTTTTCTGTTACAGAAACTGATTTTATTTAAACTAGAACTATATCATCAATGTAATAGCGAATAATTTATTTATAAGTGCTCAGAGGACTTTCAGCAGTTTACCTGAGGCGTGCGTATTTGATATGTTGTGGCCAAATTTCTTTCCACTGGATGGCAGTGTCGTTCAGCAACGATAATATTTGAAGAAGTTTCGAAGACGAAGTAGAGGCCACTGTAAGCAGCGACTGTCCACCATAGCTGTACACGAGCCGAAACTTTAACAGGAGAAACAGCAACCCAGCGGTGCGCAACCAACCCGCCGACACTTGAACCCTCACGAAGACAAATGCTGGACGTGAGGACGAAAAATAAACGGAAGCCATGCCAAGGAAGAAAGAGCTTGTTCGAAGTGAGAATGGAGCCGTTTGTCTCCTCGTCTTTTGAGTTTCATTTACCAGGAATTGTAACAGGGTCAGCTCTTTAGCTTACCAGCTACTGTGACTTTTAACGTAGCAAACGTGGAGCAGCTCAGTTCTAGCACTGCGAGCCGTGATTCTAGCCGAAGCCGAGATATATATTTATATATATGTGTATGTGTGTGTAAAAGAGTATATTGGCCAATTGTTGTTTATTGTTTTTTTTTACATTATGTGAACTTTGACGTTATCATTTTTTTTACCTGTCAGGTGGGCCTCCCATACCCCGAATTCGGCAAGACTCGAGACTAATGCGCACCCATGTGAGAATGCCTTTAATTAAACTGATACTGCTGCTGTTTTCCTAAACCTGCTACGTCAGCTCTTTAAATGTGCTGACATATGTTACCATTGCAACAGATTGAGCTGATATAAAAACGCCCTAGAGGCAGATGGACACTTACCTGATCACAACTAAATAAACCCATGGGTTTGTATTTCAGCTCAGCATAATGAATGTCATCGCTGATTACAGCTGATCTAGAATAGCCAGGTTTTTGTTCGATTCAACAGCTCAAAGTTAAGCACGATCTGGTATGAGGAGAGATGAAAATTCTGCCTGCTTTTTGTCTGTGATCTGCAGGCAAAAATACATCATTTGTGTGAATTACTCTCATTCGTTAAATGTTTTAAAAACTACCATCCACCATCATTTCCAGTGTTTATAAGGATTAAACATGTATGGTTCTGCTGTTTGATTTATAAAAAAAAAGAAAATGTACATTTATAATTTTTTTATGGATTTACTAGCACTATGTTTCAAAGTTGATGTTTACAATCAGTAGGTCAGAGTTAACAGAAAAACAGAAATCCGTATCCGTCAGGAAAAACCTGATCATTGCATCTCTTAGGTGTTAAAACTTTCCCTAAAAATAACAGGATATTTATAACTTGGTATTCATGTTGTTTAGTTTTTGTTTGTTTGTTTCAACAGAACATCCATTTTAATACATCTATGCAAAAATATAAAGAGAACTAAATATAGTAGTGGTGTTCAGGTATTTGGTAATAAAAGTCCAATGATTGGATACTAGCCGGTTCATGAGTAACCTGTCTTATTGGGTAACTGCTTACTAAATGTAGTGTTTAAAAAGCCTCACCCTAATAAGAGGGCGGGGTGCTGCTGTTCCAATCCAATGAATCTGTTTGTTGGGCCTGGAAATGATTTAGAATTCCAAACAGCCCAATTTGGCCAAATTATAAGTGGTTTAAAACTGTAATGGTTTAAAGACTGTAATAACTCTATAAAGAGCTAAATCTAAAATACTGTGTCAGGTCAGACTGGAGCTGGATTGTTTTAAACTGAACGAGTTTGAATGATTTCCCAGCCACAGTGAATGCAACGGATGTCCAGCACATATTTAGATCTTACTCGATTTTATTCTGTTTATTCCCCATGCCATGTTTAGCTTTAACCATGTTGTGTAGCTGTGAAGAGTAGGATGTCCTCTAAGTTGCTGATCTTGTCTTCTTTTAAGGAATCAATCGTGGATTTTGTGAGCGGGCGCAGTGCTGGACGCTCTTACCTGGATGCACTCGCTCCTGCCTTTTTCAGTAAGGTGTTTTCTTTCACATTCACTCCTTTTATCTCAGCTCTGACCTTCATATCAATCCTGACTGGAAAGGGAGCAGGTTGTTGGTGTCAAACAGGATTCCTGTCCAGTCCCAAAAATTTTTTGGATTTTGGTTGGCGTAAAGTCCAGGGCCCTCATCTATCAAACGTTTGTAGAAGCTGTCCTATATTCTGGCCTGTGAATTCAATTTAGAATGTTCGTAGAACAGTCAAAAAGTCGGATTTATGAAACGTGCGATGGCCACACCTATGCATGTTCCTCTGCAATCAAACGCCCTTAGTTAACCATATTTGGCAATGCCACATCCTTATGTTGTTACCAACAATAATGACCAAGAAGGCAAAGAAAGAATATCAGTGACTCAGAGATTGAGATGAAAAATAGGTGTGACCAAAAAAAGTATTCGTGATGAACAGTTTAAAAAAAATTTATTAGTTAACACAAATTCATTTCAACACAGATAGGTTTAGCCTGCTATTCTCAGCGGTTTCTCGGCTGTTTGGTTCTATCAGCTCAGCGGTAACCAATAAAAAGAGAACACTGCCCTTGGAGGAAGTGACAGAGGCAGTACATGTGATCAGGACAGTGGAGACGTTCCTGGTGGAAATAAAGGGAACATTGTTCGATATTAAACTGAACACAATAAAACGTCCCTCAGCACACAGCTGGGCCAGATCTCCTACAGAGGGCGCTCCAATCATCATCATGGTTCCCACAGGCTCATAAAAAAGACTTCAACGCATGAATTCATGAATATGGAGATATTATCTTAACAAGACTTTAAAAAGTCCTAAATTTTTATACCTATATCTTAAAAAATGTCTTGCTATTTTTTTAGTATTGCATTTTTTTCTCAAAAGTTGAATTGGTCAACCACAATTACTTTGATTAAATAAAGTAGCATAAATAAAGAGTGGCGGAAGCAGTTATCGAGAACCCAGCGAAGCTCTGGGCAGTTAAAAAATACTTAGAACACGTAACGTCTTCAGTAAATGAAAATGAACATGAAAAAAGAAAGAAAAGCGTAACCAATTAAATAAAAGATGTTGGGCAAAATTTCTCGTGGGCTTCTGAAATGTTGAAATTTTCCCCACATCTGCTGGGGTTGTTGTCATCCTTTACACATTTCACATTTCTCTGAGAAATAAATGAACACAACTTCAGGGATTTAGTTTTTCCTCTGCTGAGTCTTAAAAGGCCTTGAATTTAACTTGAAGAAACGCTGTGAGACCTCCACACTCGTGTGGCCGTGTGTGATTGGAGACGCTGCCATCAGTATGCAACTCTAAACCTCCAAACCTCTATAAGTGTAACATCCTTTTAAGCTCAAGTGTTTGTTGTGACAAGTAAAAAAAAAAAAATCACCCATCTAATTGCGAGTGTATTTCTTGTCACATTTCTAACATTACTAATTGCAAATCCGTCTCTAATTTTTTAATTTATTTTGCTAAAAGACAAACTGATGCCAACATGAGCTCGTTGGTGGAGGAGATAAACTGCTGAGAGTATCATTCCGCAAAGACAGAACTGTTTCAGTGTTGCAGTTCCCCTGTTCTGACACTAGATGGTGTGCGTACACAGAGATGTACGTGTATTTAGGAACATTCTTTACGCCCAAATACAGACTAATAAATACCACTCAATGAGTAGAATTGTTCCTACGCAGGAAATGCTCACAGATCTGTGCGTCAGTACGTTTGATAAATGAGGACCCAGGTCTGGATATGGGATAAAAATAGGATTTGTGTAAGACTAAAAATCTTCCCTGATTTGATCCATTTGATTTTCTTCCTGACCTCTTGTACTTTCGTTTATTTGTGGTTCCATATTTAAAAGCATAACTACTGGTCAGGTTCCAAAATAAATTTTATTTATGTAACAATGAAGAGAACTCTGAGATCTTAGTTGACATGGAGTTGCATTCTGGGTAGACCTTAACAATGTTATAGGGAAGACCTGAAATATTATACACTGAACTGACAGTTTGATTTAGAAAATGTTTTTTTTCCAAGCTGTATTAGATGTGTAACATTTTCTTTTTATTCTGGGAAACGGCAGATACATTCCGTGGGAGTTTTTTTTATTTAAATCATTTTATGTTTGATCTTTCTTCAGATTTACATTTTCCCCAGTGCTTAGAGGATGATCTTGAATATTCAGACGATGACGACGATTATTATGATGATGATGACGATGATTATCAACCACGTTTTTCTCCTAACAAACCTTTGGAACCTCATCCACAAATAAAACAGCTCACCGACGAGGTAACACACCCAGTTTCACTTCTCAGAAAGTGAAATAAATGATTGGCTGAACACTGTCTCTTCTGTTGGGGACAATGGGATCTATGATTTGTATAGTTGCACTCTTTACTTATTTTAGTTTTATTTGTTTTAAAAAGGGTTTCTATTGGAAAAACAAACTTTCCATAAATCAACCTTTCCTTTTTGGAAGTGACTTCATGTTGTCCGCCTTTATTCCCCCCCCCCCAGGAGGCTGATAGAATTGCTAAAGAATTAATAGAAGAGGAAGATCGGCGTAAAGAGAGAACTGAGAGGAACAAACGTAAAAAAAAGGTTAGCTTGTGTAACACCTGCTCTAAATGTACGGCCGTCTAACACTTGTTCATGACGCAGCAGTCTTTTTTTTGTTTTTGTTTTTTTTTCACAGCGTAAAAAAGAGAAGAAACGACTTGAAAAGGAGAACGCGCTTAAGGAAAATTTACCAGTGAGTTCAATCTGGTCTTGTGGTGGAATTCTGTGTATTTGTTTGTGTCTGATTTTCTATTGTAATTTCTCAAAAAAAAGTTGTTGAATTTCCCATATTTCAACAATTATAAATAGAAATGATTTAAATGACAAATTCAAGCTGAGAAAACAAAAGTGTGGACAGTAAAACTACAAGTACATACAGTATTTCATGGCAACGCATTTGTCAATGAAATATATCTTAGTAGATATAATTAGTTACAATCAAATCTGCATAAAATAAATAATTATTGATACACAAATATTATGGGCTAAGCTGCCTTGGCGGAGGTCTTTTCTAGCTCTAAATGCAGCATCTCCATCCTGAGTTCAGTGTCTGGGTGGCGGACGACTGTTTTTTGTTGAGAGGGTCTACAAGTCTGATAATCTGGCTTACATTAACAAGTTCGCCACTTTCCCTGTGACCAAAATGTGCGTAAGCAAGTCTCTTAGTGTGCTTAAGGTTGCACTTTTCCGTCCTGCTTTTGTTTTTCTAAAAATCCCAAAGTCTTTAGTTTAGGAGTGGCTTAACACAAGGAATGCGGCAGTTCTGGTCCAGGTCTTGGACATGTCTGCGTTTTGCTCTTAAAGCGCTGACTCACTGTCAATCCCCCCCAAAACTCTTCAATTATTTCTTTATTTTGCACAATCTGCCCAAGGCTGCATGTGTCCCTATTTTTGCCCCGTTTGCAACCACACTTTTTCCGTCCACTGAACCTTCCATTACAATGCGTTTATAAAGTAATCTGCTCTACAACTGAAGTTAGGCGTTTTCCCTATCATAATTTAAGACATAATATGACCATAAAGTCACATTTCTCTTTTTTTAGAAGCCATTTTTGTTTTAAATCGTAGTTTTGTAATAGAATTTGGGTAATTTCTGTATTCATCAACTGTAAGCCATTAGATTTAAATGATCTGAAGTGAAAACAAAATATCAGTGTGTAATGATTATCTTATACGAGTTTTTCTTTTTGAATTGGATTACTGAAATACATGAACTCCTTACTGATAGTTGAATTTATTGAGATGTATTCTTTGAATGGTTGCTGTGACATGCATGAAAAAAATGAAATTCCACCAAGAATTAAAGCCTCTCTGATTAATGATTTCATTTCAGGAGGACGATGACAAGTTGGACTCCTCAGAAAATCAGAAACAAACTTGTTTAATTGATGATAATTGTGAGGAAAATAAGCCTCCTGAATCTGCTGAATCCCAAATGGCGACCGAGGAAGCCGGATGTGTCGAGCTTGCTGAAAAAGATACTGTAAAGATAAATGCAACAGAAGATAAAAAACAAAATGTTTGTAAAAGCTTAATTTTTTAAGACAAAACTTTTGCAAAGATACACTTCCTACAGTATGTTGTGTAAAATGTGGCTGTTACATTTCTTTACAGGATTTGAATTTAAATAATTTAAATGCTGAATCAACTGAATTGGTTCCTGAGAAGTGTAACCAGAAGTCTCTAAAAGAGAAGAAAAAAGAAAAAATCAAAGCAGCGGAAGTTCAGCAGCCGGAGGAAGAAAACATCCAAGTTTCTGAGAAGCCTGAAGCTCAGAGGGAAGGTGAACCTGAAACCAATAAGGAGGTAAAATATGTAAAAATCCACCTTATCAGAACTTTACATGAAATGATCCATCGTGTCCCATTTATTTGATGGACTCCATCATGCTAACGCTTGAGGCTAAATTATGCAACTATTTTACCAGAAAACACAACATCCGGTGACTGAAGAGTTTGCAAAAAGAAGCATAGAGCTTGCCAGTAAGCGAATTCCCCCCCGTTGCATCTTATCATTCCGGGTTTTCCATAAAATAAACCTAAAAAGCGCCGACCTGGGCTGATCTTTGCTCTGATCTCTGCTGCAGGTATGGGAAACCGTTTGGCTGCATCTGGACAGTATGAGATGGCGGTGTCGTGTTTTACAGACGCCATTAAATACAACCCGAAGGAATTCAAGTAGGACCAGGAACTTAAAATAGTTCCGTTTTATTCGTTTTTTTTGTTTTAAATAAAACCAAAGGATCATGGGAGGTGGAAGGATCTTCAGATGACCTGCTGTGTGTTTCAGGTTATTTGGAAACCGCTCTCTGTGTTATGAAAGACTTGAGCAGTACGACAACGCTCTGAGGGACGCTGACCTTGCTCTCTCCATGCAGCCAAAGTGGATAAAGGGTTTATTTCGGAAAGGGAAAGCTCTGTGTGGCCTCAAGGTAAAACAATGGCTGCACCCCATTTTATTCCATACTATATGCTGCTCGTGTTGATTGCACGTTTTTAACTCCGCATTGGCTGTGACTTTTTCAGAGTTACTACGAAGCCTCGCTGATCTACAAGGACGTGTTGATGCTGGAAAGCACGAGTGCTGAAGCTGCACAGGAGCTGAAACGAGCACAGACGCTGCATCTAATGGTGGGTGCACCACTCCATTTCTAATGTGTACAGCGCCCCGCAAAAGTATTTGCACCACTTCAACATTTTCTCAATGGATTTCAGGAGGATTTTGTTTTGCTCCGTCACAAACACAAAGTAACGCCTCATAATAGAGTGGAAAGATGAGGCTCCATGGGATTAAACGTAAAAATAAGAACGATTTATAAACTAATTGTATAAACTTTTATTCTAATTAACCAGAATAAAATCCAGTGCAACCAGTCCTTTAGTGTGCATAGAATCCGACCATGGTTAAATTGATCTCTAAATGGGGCTTCTTTTAGTGACGGCCTATGATGATGGTTGAGAACACAACTGAATTATTTAGTGATATGCTGTGGGATGTCTAGGCAGGAAAACTGAAGCTTGTCAGAGTTGATGGGGACGAGGGAAAACTTACAAGAAGCTGAATAACACCAGAGACAAAGGTGGAGGTTCAGCGTCCAGCAGGAGAAAAACCCTTAACCAAACAACCAGAGCTATAGTGGAAGGGTTTAGAGCCAGTGTTGAGCCTAGTTTATACTTTTCCATCAGTAAGTTTCCACCCAGACGCAGATGTATTGATGTAGTCGTTTTTCGTTTATACTTCTCCATTGGTGTCAGTGTTGCAAAACAATTCCTCACCAGGACAGTACGGGGTGCTGATATTTTATGGCAAGTCTACCTACCATTGCAATGTTGTTTCTTGTTAACTAGAGTTTATTTTCTTCGGCTTGGGAACACATTCCCCTCTCAAGGAGCAATGGATGACCGGAAATATGTTTGGATTAAGCTGGAAAGCTTTTTACTAGACGGCCAGCTAGGTGCGTGCAATGTGACGATTTAAGAATGTGAAACGCTCTACACGTGTGACGATCCGTCGTTTTTAGGCGATCGTTGAATACCGATTCACAGTTCTGCTGCTGTATTTCTGTCTCTGTGTCTGAAGAAAAGCCTCCGCTCTCTCCCTGCTTTAAGCGAATTTCTAAACACCGCCATAATGGCAGTGTTTGGGGACTAGCCTTAATGGCAAGTCTGAACCCGGGACAAATCGTTCTGGTTCAGGAAAAGAGTCACACGAGCCACTTAGGCTTCACAAATATCCAGATGCGGCTCTCCTAAATGTAACACTTGGATTGGCATCAGAAATATGATTCTCAAACTTCCATCCATCCATCATCTTCCGCTTATCCAGGGTCGGGTCGCGGGGGCAGTAGCCTAAGCAAAGAGGCCCAGACTTCCCTCTCCCCGGCTACTTGGGCCAGCTCCTCGGGAGGAATCCCGAGGCGTTCCCAGGCCAGCTGGGAGACATAATCCCTCCAGCGGTTTCTGGGTCTTCCCCTGGGTCTCCTCCCGGTGGGACGTGCCCTGAACACCTCACCAGGGAGGCGTCCAGGAGGCATCCTGACCAGATGCCCGAGCCACCTCAACTGGCTCCTCTCGATGTGGAGGAGCTTCTCACCCTATCTCTAAGGGAGAGCACAGCCACCCTACGGAGGAAACTAATTTCAGCCGCCTGTATCCGCGATCTCGTTCTTTCGGTCACCACCCAGCGTTCGTGACCATAGATGAGGGTAGGAACGTAGATCGATCGGTAAATTGAGAGCTTTGCCTTTCGGCTCAGCTCTCTCTTCACCACGACAGACCGGTACAGCGCCCGCATAACTGCAGACGCCTTACCAATCCGTCCATCGATCTCCCGCTCCATTTTTCCCTCATTCGTGAAAAAAGACCCCAGGTTCCCTAAACTCCCCCACTTGAGGAAGGACCTCATCCCCGACCCGGAGAAGGCACTCTACCCTTTTCCGGCTCAAGACCATGGTCTCGGATTTGGAGGTGCTGATCCTCATCCCAGCCGCTTCACACTCGGCTGCGAACCGCTCCAACGAGAGCTGTAGATCACGTTCAGATGAAGCCAACAAGACCACATCATCTGCGAAAAGCAGAGACCCGATCCTGAGGTCACCAAAACGGATCGCCTCAACACCTTGGCTGCGCCTAGAAATCCTGTCCATAAACATTATGAACAGGACCGGTGACAAAGGGCAACCTTGGCGGAGTCCAGCTCTCACCGGAAATGAGTCCGACTTACTGCCGGCAATGCGAACCAGACTCTGACACCGTTCATATAGGGACCTAACAGCCCGTATCAAAGGGCCTGGTACCCCATACTCCCGGAGTACCCCCCACAGGACACCCCGAGGGACACGGTCGAATGCCTTCTCCAAGTCCACAAAGCACATGTAGACCGGTTGGGCGAACTCCCACGCACCCTCCAGGACCCTGCCGAGGGTGTAGAGCTGGTCCAGTGTTCCACGGCCAGGACGAAAACCGCATTGTTCCTCCTGAATCCGAGGTTCGACTATCCGTCGGACCCTCCTCTCCAGAACCCCCGAATAGACCTTACCAGGGAGGCTCAGAAGTGTGATCCCCCTATAGTTGGAACACACTCTGTGGTCCCCCTTTTTAAAGAGGGGGACCACCACCCCGGTCTGCCAATCCAAGGGAACTGCCCCCGATGTCCACGCAATATTGCAGAGCCGCGTCAACCAACACAGCCCTACAACATCCAGAGCCTTGAGGAACTCCGGCTGAATCTCATCCATTGGATGAGATCCCCCCCCCCGCCGAGATGCCGGATGGTGGACCAGAATCGCTTCGAAGCCATACGGAAGTCGTTTTCCATGGTCTCTCCAAACTCCTCCCACGCCCGAGTTTTTGCCTCAGCGACCATCCGAGCTGCACTCCGCTTGGCTTGCCAGGTCTGTCTGGCGTCCTCCCCCACCACCGGAGCCGACTCACCACCAGGTAGTGCTCGGTGGATAGCTCCGCCCCTCTCTTCACCCGAGTGTCCAACACATGCGGCCGCAGGTCCGATGAAACGACAACCAGGTCGATCATCGAGCTGCGGCCTAGGGTGTCCTGGTGCCAAGTGCACACATGAACACCCTTATGCTTGTACATGGTGTTTGTTTTGGACAATCCATGACGAGCACAGAAGTCCAACAACAAAACACAGCACAACACGGTTCAGATCGGGGGGGCCATACCGCCCAACCACGCCTCTCCAGGTCTCACTGTCACTGCCCACGTGAGCGTTGAAATCCCCCAGCAGAATGAGGGAGTCCCCAGAAGGAGCACTCTCCAGCACCCCCTCCAAGGACTCCAAGAAGGGTGGGTAATCTGAACTACCGTTTGGTGCATAAGCACAAACAATAGTCAGAACCCGTCCCCCCACCCGCAGGCGAAGGGAGGCTACCCTCTTATTCACTGGGGTAAACCCCAACGTATAGGCGCCGAGATGGGGGGGCAACAAGTATGCCCACCCCAGCTCGGCGCCTCTCACCGGGGGCAACGCCAGAGTGGAAGAGAGTCCAACCCCTCTCGAGGAGACGGGTTCCAGAGCCAGAGCCATGCGTCGAGGCAAGGCCGACGATGTCCAGTCGGAAACTTTCAACCTCGCACACCAGCTCCGGCTCCTTCCCCACCAGAGAGGTGACGTTCCACGTCCCAAGAGCCAGCTTCTGCAGTCGAGGATCGGACCGCCAAGGTCCTCGCCTTAAGCCACCGCTCAACTTGCATTGCACCTGACCCCTATGGCCCCTCCGACAGGTGGTGAGCTTATGGGAAGGGGGGCCCATGTTTCCTCTTCGGGCTAAGCCCGGCCGGGCCCCATAGGTAAAGGCCCGGCCACCAGGCGCTCGCAAACGTGCCCCACCTCCAGGCCTGGCTCCAGAGTGGGGCCCCGGTGACCCGCGTCCGGGCGAGGAAACACTTGGTCCAACGCTGTCATTCATCATAGGGTTTTTTTTTTACCCCTCAAGTTTGAGAATCAAACTTGAGGGGTATTTTTCTAACACAATTATGATTAGTCGTTGCTTTATTGCAAATGTCTGACCATACAGTATTAGAAAATCTTGGTGCAAGTTAGAGGGTGACAATTTTTCGGGATTCCCACGGGTCACGAGATTCCTCTAGGATTCCCGCAGTCAATCTCACTGTTGGTAACGTGATTTGGACGGGACAGGAAATAATCCACAGGATTGGGCGGGAAACCGGAAATCACATAACATTAACATAACATTATTTCAGTTATAGAGACAAGGGGATATTTAGACTAGGCCAATGTGTGGTTATTAACTCATTAACTAACTTTTTAACTGCAGAATGCAATCTGACAGATCGCTATCTTTAGTTGAATGCCATCGGGTCTACTACACTGCACGCACCAAAACTGAAACTGCTACGTTGTTGCTACACCACCTGGATAAACTGGTAAGCATATGATATCCGACTGAAAATGCGTGTATCTTAATAGTTTGGT
Source organism: Apricaphanius iberus (assembly GCA_028564705.1). Taxonomy (NCBI): domain Eukaryota; kingdom Metazoa; phylum Chordata; class Actinopteri; order Cyprinodontiformes; family Aphaniidae; genus Apricaphanius; species Apricaphanius iberus. The sequence goes on from JAPXFQ010002080.1 coordinate 1,033,013, forward strand.
AGTCAGACGAATCGAACCCATTCATGACGTGGTAAAGTGGCCAAACAACGAGAATGCAGGATATGGTTAAAGACGGCAGATTAAGCTAAACAGATGATCTTTGATACTGTGCTAGGCTATGGTTTAAAGGGGGGCGGGGGTAAAGAGCGCCATAGGGGGTAAATTACTAATCAACGGGATTCGGGTCGGGACGGGAGTCTCTCTCTCTGGATTTTTTCGGGACAAGATTTTTTGGGGGGGGCTGTCACGTGATCAGGACGTGACGGGAGTATTTTTTTGGGATCGGGACGGGAGCGACAATTGATTCACGTGTCACCCTCTAGTGCAAGTATCGAAAAAGTATGTTTTGATTTGTGGAAATTTCGTAGTTTCGCTCACAAATTTTTGACTTTTCTAAAAAAAAAAGATAATTTCTGATTTTTTTTTTTTTTTTCATCTGGAAAATATGTGAAAGTAATCTCAAAGGTTTTTTGTTATAAATTTACTTTTACCTTTTTTATCTACACTGCCACTAATACTCCATTGTAGGTACTGTATATGAAAACGTAATATAATTACTTTTTTTGTTGGACAAGTCCTAGAATAAGACATTTTAGAATAGAGGACCAAAATTAGTCCAGGTATCTAAAAGGAGGTGAAATGAAACTAAACCTTGGTTTTAAAAAAAAATGGGATGAAATGACAAAAAAGTGGATTTAGTTCCTGTTTTAACAAAAATCTAGACATTTGATGGAACAGTGAGGATTTTTTCATTTGAGAAAATGTAGGAACCCTGAGACCTAAATCCAACAGTTTATGTGGCAAGTTGTGAACTTTTCCATGTTGAAGGTATTCTGCCAAGAAGAATCAATGAAAACTTTACTCTCTAGATGGGAAAAAGATACAAACCCCAAATCATTTACTGATGTTAATGCAGCAAAACGTCGTTTTACCAAGTCGATGAATAAGAAACTTTTTTGCATGACTGTGCGTCTGTAATGAGTCCTGTTTATGAAGCCGTCTCTCTTCCTAACATCAGGATATCGGGTTCTCCTGGGCGCAAAGCACGGCGGCCCTGAAAGCTCACGCAACACTAGAGGAAGCAGTGGAAGCTCTGTTCGCCAGCGACCGCAGCAAAGATCCTGCAGGTAAGTGGTCCGAAAACCAGCCGGGCTCTGCTGGTGCTCCAGCTGCTCCACACGCATTGTTCTCCTCCGCAGGGGCCCATTCCGGTCGGGACAAAGCAGAGCAACCGCTGGCTCAGGAAGATTACGATGAGGATGATGACGAAGGAGAGTGGACCGTCCTGCAAGCAAGCCGTCCACGAACGCAGCAAGTCAGAGATCTGGACTCTTTGGGCCAAATGAGATCCAAGTCTCAGTCGCCGACCCCTCGCTCCAGAAGTTCAGCCAAACCGTAAGGGAGCGATAGCGTTAAGCTGCAGGTTTAAGATTGTGACAGCATTTGTTCTCTTTACTACTACATTTGGTTTTGTTCTAATTTGGTGATTCAGAAATTAGCAGCAGTTGTAAAACGTACCTTTGGATGGTAAATAACTGCTCGTCTTTCTCTAAGGGAACTCTTTGCTGTTTGGGTTGGAACTCTGGGCCCTGCCATGACTTATCCAAAACTCCACGAGCTCTTCAGCAGGTGAAGTGTTCCCGTCTCCTCTCATCCTCACTTTGATCATCACAATCTTCATCACTTTGAATCACCAACTCTGGACAAGTAGAATAATGCAGCAAAGCTACAGGAACGTCATTAATCGAACCTTTAATTCCACAACCTGAAATCCTCCGTAAAACCTAAAACTACATGAAGGCTAAAAGATGCCATTGTTATCCTAGAAATGTTTGTAATGATGAAGAAATATCCGAATCGTCTTGATTTGAGCGTCCACCCGTGTTTGTTTCTCTCAGAGTGGGGACGGTGTACAGCATCAAGATGCTGCTGGAGCTGCAGTGTGCGTTTGTGAACTACACCCAAAAGGAGGACTGCGACAGAGCCATCCAGGACATTAACGTACGCATTACTTTGCTTGATGTTGTCATGGTAACCGTTGTTATGTGATGCTACTGCCTTCATCCTGCAGCTGACATTGAACACAGCGGAAACTGGTGCACCGATGAGCCCTGCTCCCTTCATGATCTGGCCGAACATGTTAAATAATTTAACACCATAAATGACTCGGTTTAATGTTATTGTTTTTGAAGACTCATTTAGTTTCAACCAAAATAATGTCTTTTGTTGAATGTACACTATAAGAGTTACTTAAAACGCGTAGGAGAAACAGAAAACATTTAAATAGTTGCTCTGGGCTGATGAAACGGACAACTGTGGCGACTGCATGATGCTGCATAGAGATGCTGGTCGGAGTTAATGGGAAGATGGATGGGGCTAAATACCTGTTAAAGACGGACTGGTCAGACTGGTTTAGACTAAGACATGACCAGGTGATAACGGCAAGTCCACTGTCTGTCCATTCATGATCATCTCCCCACTGTAGCCGTTAAAGAACCAGAATGAGCTAACGTTCGTTCCATTTAAGGAAGTCATGACGGCTGTTAATTAGTCTGAACCCGTGTTATTATCATTAAAGAAAACTAGAAGTAATTGTTAACTGAAATAAAAATAAAAACGAGAATTTGAAACGAAACAAACTGAAACTGTAATTAGTATTCACAAAACGTACTAAAAAGAACAGAATTTATTGAGAAAATGTTTTTATTTTTTGTTTCATGTTTCTCAAAATATCTAGAAGATTTATTTCTATGTCGCTCCCTGCCTTCGCTTTGCCACCAGAAACCGATACGATCATCTGTGGTTGTGCCTTTTTAGTTGCACAAATGGCTTTGAATAAAAACAACAGAATGGGGAAAGTTGGATACTATCCCATCGACTCGCTCCCTTTCAAGGAAATAAGATGTCTTTGGCATATAAGCTATCAGAAGAAGCGATTGCAACGATGATTAAACCGTCTGCAGCAACAACTTCCTAACGGGTGAGCTACGGCGGCTAACAAACAAGCTAACACTCCGACTGCAAGCAATTGCAATGGGAGCCGGTGTTACTTCAGAGCTGTAGGTTGTGCGTGGATCAGCATAGATTGACAGAAAGCGCAAATGTGCAAAATGATCAACAGGATCATAGTATTTAAGATAGCTTGGCTTTTGTTTTGCTGTGTCGCCACTCAGTGTTTTTATAGAACTGTAGCATTTGCATTAATCGTGCTTTTTAATGTGTAGGTGCTGTTATTGTGTTTAAAGAACTTTGAACACTACTCTACCATTTATCTTTTATACCTGCCTGATTTGAATGGCTGTTAATCTGACCCATGTCTATACATTTTTAAAAAAGCATAATAATTTCAGAGATGTCATACATTTTTTCTTCTTTTTTTTGTCTTACAAAACTTGTTTAACGAAAAGACTAAAACGGAAATAATAAAAACTAAATTGAAACTAAGCCGTTTCAAAAAACGAAACTACCTAAAAATGGTAAAAACTAACTAAAACTAGTCAAAACTAATGAATGAACGAAAATGTTAAAACTATTATAGTACAGTATAGTCTATGAACGTTTATTGGTGAAGAGTGTGGGGGCGAAAGCAAACGGTTCTAGAGATGCTTCAGGATAAATCAGTTTTTCCTTTTCAGGGGATGGTGGTGGATGGGGCGCCATTGACTGTGCGATATCCGTTTAAGAGTCACACTGGAGAGTACGAGTCCTTCCAACGATTTGGGTAAGAACACAAAAGCACTGCCTCACGTTATTAATGAATAGATCCATCGAAGTTTAGAAAGATTTTTTATTTTTTTTCTTTGCAGCTCATACAAAAAGGAGTGCTTTTTCTGGAGAACGACAGGCTGCACAAGGGATGACTGCACCTTCAGACACATCCCAGAGCACAAGAACATCGACAGGGACAAGTTCACAAGCAGACTAGGATCCGGATGGCATGCAGGGAACTAGAAATAAACCAGGAACTTTATGAGTAACACGTAGAGATTTAACGCAAGGTTTGATCAGTGGAAAATGCTGAAAGAGCTGCAGTTGCCAATTTGGTGTTTATCCGTTCTGCATGCGTCCAAACACTTATTTAACTGTATAACATTTACCATTCTCCATGTGCCTTTTAATAATTGTATTGAAAATCTGACTCTAGCTTGGATTGTTACTTAGCATTCTAAATACAGGTGGAAGACTGAATTTTTGCTGTTTTAAAACTCTAAAGAGAGATTTCTCTGGTTAATTGTTTTTTATTGTATTATTTCTTTAAGCCACCACTAGGTGGCGGTGTTATGTTTTAGCCCTATTGGAGGGTTTGGACATATTTGTTTTATTTTCTAAGACTGAGATTCCTGAAGTTTTTCTGTATAGTTGCTAACTGTTGTTAAATTGCCTGTATGCATTATTTATGTTGTGGGTTTTGTTTTATGTCTGTCTGGGACTAACAATGGTTTGTTTTTGGACCATTAAAAGTTTTCCAGTTCCCTAAGTGCTGGAGCATCTGTGTCCTTATGGAAATGTTTACATAGAATCAGACAGTACATTCTAGGTTAGAATATTAATACAAATGGAAAATAGTTTGTATCAGTGCCTTTATAAACAGTGTTTCTGCCTTAAACTAGAAACTGTTTTTGCTTTGGGGGTTTACTACAAAATATTGCACAAAGTTAAGATAAATAGTTTCAAACTTTAAAAAGACCATCTGAGAAATGTGGCGTGCTTTTGCGTTCAGCCTTTCTAAATTTTTTTCTGTACTGAAACGAACCGCTTCAACTACAGAGGCTGGTCTTAGAGGTCTGTCCCCTCTAAGGACATTTTGCTCCTCCTGTGTAGAATGGCTTTTTATATTATTTTAATTATTTAAATACCACGGATAATCCTTTAGCTCTTAACTTTGACCAGGCTGTTCTAAGAGATTAAAATGGATGTACAGCCAAATCTTCCCAGATTTTCTTCCTGGATTGCTCAGTTTTTAACACCTGTACTTAAAATCTGACCATCTTTTTTTTCTCTGCAAATTAAAGGCACCCCAGTAACATGACGCTGCCACCACCGTGTTTTATGTTTGAATTGTGCAATCCGGACAATGTGCAGAGTTTAGTTACGTCTTACTGCTTTTTGCATGTGGACCAAAACGTTTTTGGTCTCATCTGACCGCAGTACCTTCTTCCACGCACATTTGCTTAATCAATTTATAGAAAACTGCAGGCAGGACTTCCTCTGGCTGTCTTTCAACACCGGCTTTTCTTCGCCGCACCTCCATAAAGGCCAAATGAATAGTCTGTTGACAGGATGGCTAATAGTTGTCCTTTTGTTTGTCTGATTCAAGCAGGTTTAAGGTCTTTTCTGGGATCACTGTTTCACAACGTTTAGGGTGAAGATTGCAAAACCAAAATATCTAACAAATGCACAATATATACACTATATTTTTTAATTTGTAGCTGTGTAAAATGCTTCTCAAGGTTTCATGCAGAGCTGCTGTTTGTGTGGGCATTAATTGGCTTAAGGTGGCGTACCTTACAAAGCCCTTTTGATCTGTGTGAGATCTGAGCCCATGAAAGGCCTGTAACACTAATAACTTGAACTCCGGCTGAACCCATACGCCATCACCTTCACATTAGATTGATGCAGTTCCAAAGTTGCTAGGTGTATCAACATTTAGTCTCCCCCCCCCCTTGTAAGCGAGCTGTTTATAAGCAATCAAGGTCAGGGTTCACAAAGCGTCCGGAACCAACACGCCGGCTTCCTGGACAAAGCCCAGCACTCTGATCTAAAGCAAATAGAGAAAACGAAGTGCATCTTGTTAAAAAGGCTGTTTGGTTTGGAGAGCTTTTAACTGATTTCCCCTCCCGACGAGAGCAAAGAGGAACGCGGTAACGGAGCTGAACCAGCACACATGACAGCCTGCTCTCCCACTCTTTGCTTTGTGATATATGGCTATGCAGCAAAATCTGCCCCACTCCCCCTCACGAGAACATTTCAGCCGCTGTAATTCGATGTGCGGCTTTTAGTTCACTGATACTTGATCAGATTTTTATTCTAATTCTTTGCTCTCTTCTGTCGGCAAATAAAGTTTCGGTGTGACATGAGAGAGAAGCTGATTTATGTTTCTCGGTAAGCTGTAGAATGAATGCTCTGCAGCCTTGCAGCTTTGTTTACAGCTTTACATCTCGAACTTCATAACCTTCCCAACAGGGCTGCTGCTGTTTGCTTGTCCTCTGAAGGAATGATAATGCAAACACCAGTCTGTGGATTTTGGAGAAGCACACTAAAATCAGATTTTTTCCCCTCCATGCATTATTCGCAATAAGTTCTTGCAAGCATTTATCTTTCAATGTTTAATGTCTCACACAAAGGAAAGGTTATTTCACAGTAGTTTATTTTAAACTTTGCTCAGTCTATGCGGTTTTGACTGTTTATATTTGCAACATTGTAACTTAAGTCTGATGATGCCGATTAAGTCATTTTTCAATGACCAACTTGTGCATCAAACCCTGAAACAATGTCTTATACTCGAGAAGAATTAGTTTGAATTTGAGTCCATAAAGTGAAGATGTCAGAATGACTGGTTTTCAGACCTAACAAACCGGCACCCATCACAGGGATTTAAAAGTGCTCTGTTGTGAGTCCATTCTAGCTGTAATTGAACCACTGATGAATAACCACTTGCAACTAAAGCTTATTCAAAACTAAATCTGGAACCATTCAGAATTTATTTTCTGGTTGTGAATTATGTAATTACTGTAATGTGCACAAGCGTCTGTAAGTCCCTTGCCTGCAGCCATGTCATCAGAACATCTATGCTGAGTAGTGGTTATGCAACTCTCACTTTTCTCCATATACCAAGTCCTTGTTTAACTGGGATTTTTTCTCTCTCTGGTTAAGCTAACTTTCGAAGCCATGGAAAGAACTGCGTTGCGTCCTCAACCCTTGGGTCTGTTCTTCTCTTAAATCTGAACATTTTAATTCCCTAACAATCCTGGGTCAAAATATGTTTCCAATACAGTGGCTGTTTTTTGGTAGGTAGGAAATACCAGTCTCACCAATTTACTTGTGTTGAGCTCGGGGGGGATCTAGACTAACTTTTTATCGATCATGGTTTAGGATTTTGGAGTTCGTCTTGTAATCGGAAGGTTGCCACAATTGAATCACATGTTTCCACATGTAGCATTGGGTAACATTATCAGCAAATTATCGGCTCTACCCTCAGTTAGGGGGGCTGTCAGGGTGTCATTTGCATCAGAAAGGCCGAAACTCATTCAATAAACGATAAACGATGGTAACATGTCGGGATCAAGACTATTATCTACTATTATCGTATGCCATCATCAAATAATTAACTTAGTTTTCTGGGACAAATTCTGATTGTTTCTTCCTCTGATCATCTTTCCTTCGTAAAAGAATGCTGATGTCTATGTCCATAATCAAACCAAGCCCAACCTTGTTCTGCCATCCTGTGGAGTTGCTAACAGCTTCGGCTCCTATCTTCTACTAGCAAACGTTTCTTTACTCTCACAAGGCTGCAAAATTAGCCTTCCTGTGGGCAGTCGCAAGCCCAGGTATGCAAGACCATGAAAACCAATTTTCTTAGTGACGTAGAAGGGACTGTCTTTTTCTGACTTGCTCGTTTTTCCATCTATTTTTTTTTCTTCCTGTGGCTAATGCAGGCAATGGAGCTTAGAGAAAATGTTCATTTGCAGCATTCTTATGCAGTTGAGGGACTTATCATATTTCACAAGGAACAAATATTGCGCGGTTTCTCAATGAACGAGACCTTAAAACTCACATTCACACTATTTAAAATTCCATTCCAAATTAACACAAAAATGCATTCTTTTCTTAAAGATCAGGATTTTGCAGAAACCAAAGGATGATGATTGATGCACCAGGAAGTCAAAAAATAGCAGAGTTGGCACCAACCAGGAAAATGTCTTAACGTTATTGCTAATCATCTTCTAGATCTTTCTACAGCCTGGGAGGCATTGTATTTATTTATTTATTTTTTTGCTCTTAAAAATACTTTCCACAATCTATTTGCATCTCTTGACTTCTTCCTTTCTTGTACTGTGAAATGAATACAGTATCTGCACAATGAGAAATTGACCTACCGTTTAATCTAGACCCGTTAACAAGTCGCAATAGCCCAAACTTAATTAGGGAATTGATTGCTTTGCTTTCATTTTCCTCATTTGCATCAGGATCGTAAAGAGAAGATAAATTAGCATCTAGCCTTTTGTCCATGCTGCCATTTATGCTTGTGGAGTATTACTATGAAACCGTCAGAGAAAAAGTCTTTGTCCCTCTATGACAAAGCCTATGCTGAAAAGAGGTTAAACAGCTATATAAAGGAAAACTCACGCTTCTGTAGTCATCTGAGAAAAGATAATGTGGGTATCAAAGTCTTGTTTTCAAGCTTCTTATCACCAGCCATGCCAAAGAAATGTGTCTGAATGTTTGAATTTCACGTTTGATTTACCTTTATTCACCATACTGAAAAACTTAAAGGGTAATCTATTTTGTTTTTCAGCAAGTCTCCGAGGAAACCCAAAACCAACAACGAATCTATTTCTCAAAATGTCACTTCTCTCACCCAGTCTTATAGGTTTACGTGAATATATTGAATGTAGTGAATATATTGGAATCATGCTTTACGCATCCTTTCTCTCCTTTATTTATAAAGAGTTAACAGACATTTAAGAGATTGCTGAAGTGTTACTTCGACAAAAAAACAAGACCCCCACAGCACCCTTCTGCCGCCGCCATAGTATTTTGCATGTAGGTCACCAAATTAGAGCCCTGCACTGGATCGTGAGGAAGCAGGCTTTGGGTCGACGACTGTATAATTACCTCAGACACGGGCCGGGCTCGGGCTCTTTTATTTTTCAATTGAAATTTTTATTTTTTTACCTCCTAATTAAAGAACTGTGTTGTTTAAATGGAAACCCTTGAACGCAGCAGCAGCTGCTCTGCCCCGCACTGGGACCTTCCTTCTGTAGGCCTACCTCACTTACACATCCGATTCACGCAACTTCCCGAATCCCAACACACACATGGAGGACATAAAGAAAAAGACTGAAAATGTTGAATTGCTGAACCTTATTACAACCTTTCAAGTTGAGGCAACCAGGTTTGTTCAGGTGTAAGAATCCATACCCCTGGTTTATTAAACCGTGCGCACCTGGGTCTGGTCGGGCTTGGACATAAATATCTTCATACCTGTCAGGCTCGGGTAGGGTTCGGTTACTGTTCTGTCGGACGTGGGCCGGGCTCGGACAGAAAAATGCGGCCTGATTCCGCGCTCTACACCAAGTTCAGTTTTTTTTTTCATGTTTGCTGTGTTCCCTACATGGCTTGTGGGCTTCCTCTGGCTTTCTTTCAACAATGCCTTCTTCATGACTCTCGTTCATGGCACCCAGATGTGTTTTGTTCTGGCACCCTGCTTAACTACAATGGCCTGTTGGATGGGGGTTTCGACTGGGGTAAAGCTTGCAGGACCGTGGTCCGTCTACTGTTATCAACTTTTTACTTTCTTTAAAGACACACTCTGTAAATTTGCAGATTTTTCCCTCTGTCGCCCTCTCAAGGTTTGCGACCTCGCCTTACTGTCGAAAAAAACAAATCTCCATGGAGTACATCTGAAGAAGTGTAGTGAGAGTTTCACAAGCTCACCAGCCAAAACAACATAACATCAAATAAACCGTGTGTCAGTTCATAAATCATCAAACACAGGAGGAAACTGGACACTGCTTTAGTGAGTGAGTATGCGCTTCGCGTCAGGGCATACAATTTCTCACGGGGATAACTATCTTGGCACAACACGGCAATGTATCAAATCATTATGACCAAATGACCCTGGAACTAGCATTTAGTAATTACTAGTCCAGCAACACTGGTAGTTCAGCATCCATCTCTCATCTTGTGTATGTCTAATGCCTCATTCACATCAGCCGTGCACACAAAACCAAAAAAATTGTAACACTGGGTTTTAGAAGCTAATCCTACTTTGACTTAAACTGGGCAACAGTTTGACCGAAAAGATCGTTCAAAGCAGTGAAGGGAAGGAATTCTTCTCTGACCTGTCTTGCTGCTCTCCGAGGGAGCAGGAGGAACCGCGGGAGGTGCGCTGTAAATGAGGCGAACAACCTGGTCCAGTTGAGAAGCCGCTATGAATCCGAGGTCAACAAGCCTCCAGTGGTGAAGCTCCAGCAGCTTTCAGCTCTTGCTGCCTCAGTGTCTTCTGGTTGTCTTCTTTGGTTGATGTGCCATGGCTCAAGTCTCAAAGCCACACGTTTGTTTATATCCTTGGGTAGCATGCAGCGTATTGCAGGGAAGAGAAACTCAGTCAGTACATCCGTGGCAGCAGTGCGCAGGTGAAAAATTCTATAGTGTGGTATTCAGCCACATGAAAATAAACATAATAAATTGTGTTGTGTCACCAAAACATTTTGAAAACGCTTGTTTTTAAGGTGTAAAAGTTACGGAGTGGGTCTTTAAAATAGAAAGTACTCTTACATCAGTTCCTATTGTTCTTTTTGTATCTCTGCTTTGTCTTCTCAAATCCCCAGTCGGTCGGGGAAGACAACCGCTTGTACTGAGCCAGGTTCTGCTGGAGGTTTCTTCCTGTTAAAGGGGAGTTTTTCCTCTCCGTTGTCGCTACATGCTTGCTCAGTATGAGGGATTGCTGTGGTTGGAGTCTGCATGGATTGGGCACAACCTCAGGTAAATGACTCGATGCAATCTGCTGGGATTCCTTAAAATAGGAATATTTGTATGATATAATTTTCTTGTAAAGGTCCTTGAGATGACGTTTGTTGTGAATTGGCTCTATATAAATAAACTGAAATGAATTGATGGAGTGGAGGATTAGCGTTTGTCCTGATAACAGATTCTCCCAACGCAGCTGAGAATCTCTGCAGATCGTCCTCTCAGTTGCTTTTCAGATCTTTACATCTAAAACCAAACATGTCTCCGTTTGAACAATCCAAATCAAACCCATTGAAGTTTGCGGTTACAACTTGACAAAGAAAGGTTTAAGGGGTATGAATATGGTCATTTTTCCCACTGCTATAATGCAAATCAAAGTTGACAGCTGATAAGAATGTGAAAAGTGTATTTTATTCCTGTTCTTGCCTGGAATCTGAGGGTCATTATGTAGAGACATGATTGCTAAATAACGGTTAGCTCTGACGTGGAGAATGGTTTTCGGTAATGGCTCAACATAACACTCTGCTTGCTTTTTCTTGTGCTGCACTCATAGCACAGCATCCATAATGCTCTTTCGCTCTTTACTGCTCTGAATAAATTTTTCAGTTGTTCGTGTTTATGCTCACTCAGTGGATAAATTTTCCGGATGTTGTTTGGATATATATGACCGTTTTAAAGGGCATCATTTGCCTCTCCCTCAGACATTGAGAGGCACAAATCCACAGGGTCAACTCTGTCATTTGGTTTTTGTCGGTGGGTTCAACTGAGAAATGTCCTGCATGTGAGGAAAGCGCAATAGCATGGATATAAGCTCATAAACGAAGGAGGTCATTGAGTTTTTTAGAGGGAGCCGCTGCTCTATGTGAAGGCGGGCATGCCTTGACATGCATTTCCTTCTACTATTTACACATGCTAGTGCGACGAAGAAGTATGCGTCCTAGGTGTAATCATTTAAAGCTCAGGTCAGGCTGTATTTCATCCTGCTATCGACCCGCGCGTGTGAAGGTAACATGCTGGAGGACATGAAAAATGTCACAGCCTGTAAATCCTCTCATTGTTGCCTCAAGGAGCCTGACTTCCAATAATTGATGCCCACTTCCATTCATCACCTGCTCTCATTCTTTGCTGTGCCACTTCCCGCACTGACCTCTTTCATACACCGGCCAGTGCCTGTTTGTCGTTTTGTGTCGTTCATCTCTCAGAAAAAGCCTCGGCTCAAACCAGCACAGCGCCGAACAAAAATGGTGATTTACAACAGGAGACACTTGAAATAAAACTTTAGTTTTCAGTCTTCACCAGACGCCATACATCCTGTGCAATAGAAACCTGCTTCCTTTTAATGGAGATAATGTCTGTTTTTGTAAAAAAAAAAAGTTGATTTCTGCATAATTCAATGTTTTTTTTCCGCTTCATTTTACTATGATTTTTTTTTTATGTCAAAATATATTTCCATTCTTTCAGATTTCTTCTGGTTATATACAATGGACAGAAAATAAAAAGTGGTTTTCAAAATATTTCATTTATTAAGGGATATAAAACTAAACCAATCAGAAAAAATGGCCACTACACTTAACGCTTTAAAACTTCTACTTTGCTAAATTGTTCAGCCACAATAGAGGGATTTTGAGCATCGAATGGCCTGCTTGTTGTCATGCTACAGCATATCAATTGGATTGGAAGTCCGGGCTTCGGCTAGACCACTCCAAAACTCTAATTTAGTTTTGTTTTTTGCAGAGGGGAATTTGTTGGTGTGCGTTAGATGGATTATTGTCCTGCAGCATAACTTCAATTTGTGACCTTATTAAGCTTCAGCTTGAAAAAGTCACAAATTGATGGTCAGATATTCTACTTCAGAATTTTCTGATTTTTTTTTTCCCTAGGGTTTCTACCTTGGTTACACTCCCATGGAGGCCATCTTTGCTCAGTCTTTTTTTTTTTTGGTTGAGTCATAAAAACTTACCACATTGGAGGCAGGTGATGCCTGCAAAGGTTTAGTGGGATTTTCTGGGACCTCTTTAAAGAGTTGTCTGAATAATTTTGGTAAGCTGGCCACTCATGGGAAGGCTTACACCACTCTTCCATGTTTTCTTCATTTGTAGATAATGGCTCTCAAGGCCTTAGAAATGTCCTAGTAACATGTTCCAGACTGATAGATAACAATGAGTTTGGTCTATTCTTGAGTTTCAGAGCATTATGTCACGTGGGATGCTATAGTCTACATCCTGCTGTTGTGCAGGTTCCTTTTAACTGATTTTTTTTGTACTGAATCAGACCTTAGTCTGGCCAATGAAATTGAACTCACCAACAGACAGACAGAGATCATATGTAGAGTGTCCTAAGGTTCCATCCTGGGGCCCCTTCCATTTAAAATCTCATGCTCCCACCAGCCCAGATTATAACAAGCAACAAGATTAGTTACCATAACTATGCAGATGATACTCAGCTCTACATTACAATATCACCAGGTGACTTCAAACCCATGTAAACACTAAGCAAATGCACTAAGAAAATCAACAGATGAACATGCCGTAACTTTCTCCAGCTCAATAGAAACAATACTGAACTAATTATCTTTGGATCTAAATAGGAAATGTCAAGAGTTAGCTTAATATAACTAGAATCTACTGATCAAGCCTGAAATCTAGGTGTAGTAATGAACTCAGAGCTGAACCTCCAGGGAGACAATAACAACATCAGCCTTCTATCACCTAATGAACATTTCCAGGATTAAAAGACTATTGTCACGACAGGATCTGGAAAAACTCAACCATGCGTTTATCTTTAGTCAGATTACTACAATAGTGTCAGGTCTGCCGAAAAAAGTCAATCAGACAGCTGCAACCGACCCAGAATGCTACAGCTCACAGTAGTACTGCTATGTAGTAGATGACAGCACCCCAGGTCTAAAGTTCTTACACTGGCTCCCTGTAGCTCAGAGAATAGAATTCACAATACTCCTACTAGTTGTAAGATCGTTGAATGGTTTAGTACCATGAACAAATTTCTAGACGACTGCAAGGCTGCCGAAACACAGTTCTTTAAATCGAAGCTGTTTAGATCTGCGTTTGAGTAAGTGATAACTAATATCTGGAAGGTCATAACCTGGTGATGGACAGGTACCAGCTCCCCTGTAACCCTTCAAGTATAAATGGAATTGATAATGGATGGTTGGAAGGTCATAACTGTAGAATGTCTTAATGTTCTTTATGTCTTTAATATTATGTTTTTTGTTTTTATTTTTGCTTTATTGTTGCCTTTATCCCCTAAATAATGTAAAGCACCATGAATTACCAGGTTGCTAAAAGGGGTTACACAAATAAGTTTTCCTTAAAGGTGGGGGAGATTATTTTTTTCACCCAGTGCCAGTAAGTTTGGACAGCTGTTTCCCCTCACTATGGGAAAAAAAATTAAGTAGAGCAGAAAAATTAAAATTTGAAAAAAATAAGAAAAGGATCGGTAAGGTGGAAAATACTTCTTGAAGGAACTGTACATAAAAGTTTTTAATCGAATTATATCTGTGTTTATTGCTTAAAGGGTTTGCATTGAACACGTTTTATGGCTGAAACAGCCCCATATGAACAAGACAAGACAAACAAGATAGTTTGATCTGTGGTATTTACCGCCTATTTAAAAAGCACTGAGGAGGCTGTTTATCTTTCGTTATGAGGTCTGCGTAGCAACCAGGATGTCTGGCACGATTTAAGACTTCCTCATGCTTGCCTGCTTCTTCTGCCCGTTTCAGGAGCTCTGCAGTGAATCCATCTATTCCTCCAGTTGTAATGAACTTCCCCCGGGGGCCGGAGCGCTCCATGGTGAAGACGCCTCAGTACCAGGGCGATTCATTACCAAGAATATGTGAGCTTTTGTTCTGTTTTCAGCAGAGCTCCATTAATCTTCAGCTGCCTCCCGGCATGTGCACCAGGTAGTGCTAAGGTAATTACAGTTAATCATCATTCAGACGTGCACACGGACTGCTGGCTCCTCAGCGTTTTCGACGCAGGGCCAACTCGATCCACTTTGTGTTGTTTTTTCCCCCTCACTTATGGCAGGTGCGTCCACCGATATTGGCCTTCAATCGTGCTCTGGCTTCTCCTCAACAAACTCAAACACCCCAGGTGCTTCTTACCGGCTCCTTCCATACATTTAGCCTATCCAGCTGTCACCAGTGCTCGGTTCCCGGAGCCTGCCGCTCATCTGCCATTTATGATTGTGATTAATGGGCACATTGTAAGAAGGATGTTTTTTTTAGCAGCAACGAGCAGAAAAAGTCCATCTGTCTCAGAGACAAGCAGGCACAGATGACATCATCACCTACTGTCACTACTATCTATACAAACCTACCAAACTGATGGTAAATTATTGAGCAGCTCTGATCAATTTGACTATTTACTTATTGTGATTTTAAGCATAGAGTCTAGACTCTTCACACTTTGCCTGACTTTGCAAAACCATTCAAAATCCTTGAACATTTTCCCTTAAACATAAACTATCCTGTAGTTTGAGTGGATTTTATGTAAGGAAATTGTGAAACCAACAATTGTTAATTATTAATTCTGAAAAAAAGCAAAGTTTTAATTTTTCTATTTTTTTTTTTCAATCTGTAAAAAACGAATATTTAAAATCTTGTTGGGATGCCAGTCTGTTTGTGAGGGTTCAATGAATGCTTTTGCATGGGTGCCTCTTAATAGCACAATATTTACTGGTGATGCAGCAATACCACTTTTTTTTCAAAGTGATACGATACCGATACTTGGATTTAAGTACTTGCCAATACCGAGTACCAATATCGATCCTTTTACCACAAAAAAAAATGTAATCATTTGGAAGACAGGTTTTCTTTTCTTCTTTACAACAAATGATGGTGAATTAGATAAAAATGAATAATTTAAAAAATGACCAAAAAACTAAAATTTCAAGTGAAAATTAAATATTTTCTGTGAAATTATAGCAAAGTTTCCAAATTTTAAGCATTGGTTCATGGTATTGGTTAACTTTAAGCTATACAGTACATAAGAACAGTATTATCACCAATACCGAATACCAGTATTGGTGTCAGTGCATCCCTAATATTTAACATTAACTTTATCTCTTACCCTGACTTTGATGTTTTGCAAGCCTTTTATTATTAATTAAATGTATTCACATTTATTTGAGTAACTTTTTGGAAAAAAAGAACTTTTAGGAGTGGTTTTAATAAACTGCTTTATACTTTTACTTAAACATTATTGTGAGGTATCACTACTCTTACTTGAGTAAAATTTCTGGAAAAAAAAGAAAATGGGAAATACTTTTTCTAAGTCATATTTTCAATTCAATTTCAATTCAGTTTATTTATATAGCGCCATTTCACAACAGATGTCATCTCAAGGCACTTTACAAAAAGAGTTATTACAATACAATGTTTAGTGTAGAAATTACAGAACCACAGAAGATTGCGTCGTGGAATTCTCAGCAATCCCTCATACTGAGCAAGCATGCAGCGACAGTGGGAAGGAAAAACTCCCTTTTAACAGGAAGAAACCTCCGGCAGAACCAGGCTCAGCACAAGCGGTTATCTGCCGCGACCGTCTGTGGCTTGGAGAATACATAACAGAGACACAGAAAGAGCAACAGAACTGATGCACAAGTTTGTTGCAGGACGTTTTCACTGTTATTGTTTAATTTATATTTTTCAAAGTTTATACATAAATAATCAATTAGCAAGCTAAATATTTAGTTCACCAACTAAATATTTAGTTGAAGATGAAGATGAATATTTAGTAGGCAAACTAAATAGTTTGAAAACGAATCTGTTCTAATGCTATTTTCTAACTTCTGAGCCCTTTATGCAGTTTGGGGATCAAGAAAATACAGTGAATACACAGAGCACTATATATATATATATATATATATATATATATATATATATATATATATATATATTCGTAACTCCATCTGATGACATCCACTCAAAACTTGAGTACCCTTTATGCAAAATTCTTTTCACTCTTTCTTGTGTAATTTTTTTGGACAGATACTTTACCTTTACTTGAATAAAAACATTGAATTAGTGCTTCCCTTACTACCCTACAAATTATCCGTACTCTACCCACCTCTGGTTTGTATGGAAAAGTGGTTTAGAATTTTGAAATGACATCCTGTTAAACAGACTCAGCTAATCTCTCATCTCCTCTAGATAACTCAGCTGGTATGGTGCGTTTCATTTGTAGTCGGAACTCGGAAATTCTGACTTGTAAGTCCGAAAAATCTTTTGGAATGCCACCCGAACTCGGACTTCCCACTAAGAAAGTCAGAGATTTTGTCTTGCTCCAACTTTGAATTTCGATATAGCTGCTCATTGCATCAACAGTAATAGCTGTAGTGGAAACATACCGCTAAAAATGACCCCTTAACCTAGGATGAAAATGCACAGGTTTTCATTGTTTTTCAGGTGACCAATAGGAATACATAACCTTAGTGGTGTGATGCATGGAATGCAGCCTCTCTCTCATCTGGTGTCTCCATCGAGCTGCTGCTTCATGGGTTGTTCTTCTGATCCGTTCATAGAATGAACAGACAGCCGGCGGTGCTGCTTTGTAATACGCCGCGCTGTTGTAGAATAGAATAGAATAGAATAGAAGACACTTTATTAAGGAGCATGGTGGCGCAGCTGGTAGCGCAGCTCAACTCACAGCTAGGTTCGATTCCTGCCGGGGGCGCTGTGGGTGCTGAGGGTGTGTCTGTTCCTCCATATCATCAGCACCCACACCCTAGGTGGGGTTGGCGAAAGGCCTTTCTGTGTGGAGTTTGCACGTTCTCCCCGTGTTCCCTTGAGTAGCTAATGTGAGCTACTACCACAAAAACAGATTGGGGAAAATCTGGCTGGAATAACGTAATCCTTCCACATGCTACGTCC
This sequence comes from Apricaphanius iberus, assembly GCA_028564705.1. Classification (NCBI taxonomy): domain Eukaryota; kingdom Metazoa; phylum Chordata; class Actinopteri; order Cyprinodontiformes; family Aphaniidae; genus Apricaphanius; species Apricaphanius iberus. The sequence continues at coordinate 1,050,600 of JAPXFQ010002080.1, forward strand.
AGCTGGGGAAAAGAAGGGTTCATCACTCCTCAAAGCATGAAGGAGCCTTGAGCCCAGTGTAGGGTCCTCCTGGGGTTGGCGGAGGGAGAGCAATGCACAGGACTAGACTTAGTAACGGACACTGGGTGATAATGGGAAAAAAAAGAAGATACTTTATTAATCCCTTTCGGAAGTCCTCAGAGAAATTCAGGTACCAGCATCAGTACAGCACCACAGTAAGCAAGATAAAATACTAGTAAAGCTAGTAATAAATAAATAAAATAAAATGGACAAAACTACCATAGATGGTTGACATATTGCACTGATGATGCACATGTATTTACATTATTGTTCTGGTAAAGTGGAGTATCGGCGGCTACACTCCTCCCTTCTTGACCCTCCCTCTCCCCCTCCTGCCAAATGCGGCGTTGAACAGTTTGATGGCTCGGGGGACAAAGGAGTCTCTGAGGCCGTTTTCACATGTGTGGCCGTACCAGAAAACGGCCAGAGAAAATGCTAATTTTTTCTGTTCACATGTCACGGATCTCTGCCCGTATTTGAATCCAGTGTTTTACTACAAATAAACAGCAGGTGGCGGTATACAAATAAGTCTGTAGTTCTCCAACAAACAAGGGAGTGAGAAGTACCGACGTCATAAAACGAGCGACAGGCTAGAATGTAAACAAACTGGTCTACTGGTCAGCTGCTACCTGAAGCCATCTACAGGGTGAGTGTTGTAGTAAACCCGCCGTTTTGTAACCTGCTGTGTTGCTGTGGGATGCTTGAATCGCGTTGTTTTGGTATTTGTATGGTCGCGAGGTGATTCTGTAATTTCGGCCGGCGGTGTCGTCATTTCCGCGTGGAGCGCGTCTATTGTCTTGAGTGCGGCCAGAGTACGGGTTGTGTTCACATGATACGTGGCCGCCCGTACCTGGACTCGGATACTACCTCCAAGGCAGGTCTCTCTGGCCGTATTCTGGCACGGTACAGTCTGTGTTCACATGGTACGAAATAAGTGGATTTTGACCAAATACCGTACCCGAGTACGGACTCCCGTACCATGTGAAAGCGCCCTGAGTCTGTTGGTCCTATTCTTAGGGAGGAGATACCTATTGCTGCTCAGGCTTCTCTGTTCACTGATGACAGAGTGCAGAGGGTGGCTGGTATTGTCCATAATAGCCAGCATTTTTTTTAAGTGTCCTCCTCTCTGTCACTGTCACCAGGGGGTCCAGCCTCATGCCGACCACAGAGCCCGCCCGCCTGATCAGTTTGTCCAGTCTGTTTACACTCCTCTTTGACAGGTTGCCCCCCCAGCTAACCACGGCATAGAAAAGAGTGCTGGCCACCACAGACTGGTAGAACATCCACAGGAGCTTCCTACAGAAAGGATCCCAGTCTTCGTAGGAAGTACAGGCGGCTCTGGCCCTTCCTGTACAGGTAGTCTATGTAACATATCCAGTCCAGCTTGTTGTCCAGCCACAACCCGAGGTACTTGTAGCTGGCTACAATCTCCACCTCGTCGTCCCTGATGGTCACTGGACGAGGTTGTGGGCTGTATTTCCTGAAGTCAATAACCAGCTCCTTAGTCTTTGAGGTGTTCAGCTGGAGATGGTTTATCTGACTCCAGGAGACAAAGCCACTGACTAGACTCCTGTACTCGTCCTCCCTGTCGTCCCTGATACACCCCACGATGGCTGTGTCGTCTGCAAACTTCTGAATGTGACACAGCTCTATGTTGTAGCAGAAGACTGTGTGTTGTGTTGTGCTCCGTGCCCCTGTGTTGTAACCATTTACAAGATGTCAACATGCAAGAGTGAGATAGATTACTGAGGAAAATAGGAGCTAAAAACTGGAGTGTGCACTGCTTTTTACTCTTGGCATTACACTGAAAAGAAAAATGATACTAAATTGCTTAGAATATTCGTTTAGATGTTTTTCTAGAATTTCTTAAAAAGTGAACTGTACATGTTAATGATGTAATGGAAATCAAAATATGGTCACCTTACTTTATAACCATTATCATTATTATTATGGAAGGTTAGTTAAAGAGAAGGGGATGTTTTTCTTACTCAGAGCATTATGATGATTGATTTTCCGCCACCAATATCTTCTTATGTGCAAAAATTTACAGAAAAATGAACATTTAAAGGGATATAGTCTGAGAACCTACAATACAGCATTGTAAAAAGAAAATATTACAGTAGTTGAAGTGAACGCTAACTTATTGATTTTTGCACTGCCTTACATGCGGTATTGTCAGTATGTGTTTGATACAGAAAAAAACTTGGTGGTGCACAGACTTCTACCACCATTACCTCTGTAAATAATCAAAAGCCTCTTTGCATAAAATATCTAAATGCAAACACGACAGTTATTATAGTTACAAAAAATGTAGCTTACCTAAACAAATGTTATATATTTTTTTAAGTTCAAGGTATTTTGAATCAATAGTTTATATTGGTCATGGCTTCTCTCCGACTAGCCGAAAATTTCTGCCTCCTTGAGCAACTAATCTGGATTGATGGTGAAAAATTAGACATATCCTCCTTACTAAGGAGACTCCTGATAAGCTCCAGTCCTACTTTGTGACCCTGAAAAGGACATTGACTATAGTGGTTGGATTTGTTCGGCTGCATTAGCTCAACCATCAGCACCCGTCTACAAGGACAACATTGCGTAAAACACAGGGGAGCAGCAGTGAAAGAGGTGTTAGAAACATAAACGTGGTGCTGTAAATCTTTCCTTCTAAGTTAAATGTTTGTCTTTTTAGATTCTCTCTTAGGGAATTCTCGCTCTCCCGTTGTAATGTTTTCAGTCCAATGCAGAGCATCACTTTGTGCAACATCTGATATATTTTAAGGCGCAACGACATCAGCAAAACATGGGAAATGGGAAAATATCTTTGTTGTGTGCATTCAGGCACAGATAAAATAATTAGAATGTCATTAAAAAAATGTGACAGTTTTTGTCACTTATTTTAGAAAAAGGGAGAAAAGAGTAAAGAGACTAAATAATCCTACAAAAATACAATAAAAGTAAATACTAAAATTACATGTGATCAGCATTGATGAGGATTACAGATATAAAATTTCACTTTGTGTAATATATTTGCTTGATCATAAAAAGGACTGCTGGCCCAGTCTGTTTAATTGTGTTTCTTTTCTCGATGGAGCCTTGAGGAACTATTGCAGCCAATAACTTTGTCATCTGCTTTTCTTTTTATGAAGGATTACTGTAAAGTCAACGACATGATGCAGGCGACTATCTGCTGTTGTCCACTGTTGATACACGTTCATCCAGGAGGGGTAAATGCTGCAAGTTGATGGACTGGTTTGAATCTGCTGGGTTTCCGTAGAAAAAAAACTTTTGAACTGATTGGAATGTATGTACGGTTGAATTGAAATGACCTGAAAAGTGCCTTAATATGACATTTTTGCGAAATGGCGCTAGGGTGACATCAGGTACATTGGACCACTTTTCACTATTTCCTGGTCCGCTTTCTCTTACTTCCTGAATCACAAATATGTTATACCTCAATTTAAATGGTAACTAACGATGTACATTTCGACTGTGTTTGCCAAGAGATTTGGGATTTATTTGATTGTAAAAATTCACAAATTAAAATTCCTACAAATCAGAAGTCGCATATATGACGTCACGGAGCTAACGCTAGCTAAAACTAGCCAGCACTTAAAATACTCACCTTGTAGAGCCTCTTGTGTGTGCTGGCTCTCACTCAACCGACTGTTTCTGACTTTCTACACGGGCAGATTTATAGTGTTTTTCTCCATATTTAATGTTCATTCCTTCATCCTGGAGGCCACAGCCATTTTTCCTCTTCTTCTTCTTCAGTCGTAGTCCGCTAAGTTTTTTTACACAAAACCTAAAGTAACTTTTGCCGCTGGTTGAAAATGAGCGTTTTCTTTGTATCAAAACTGTGTCTTTAAAATTTGAAGAAATCATTTGGTCAATCCATGGCGCATTTCAAACGTGACCCAAAAATAACATTTATCGCTCTATTCACTCTTATGCATTTTTTGGGCAGCATGGACCGAAAATAGAAGGCCGTAACTGAGGCTCCCCATAATTTGAATTTCATTACAGCCATTGGTTGTAAATGTTTAAAAGGCTATGAGACCTAAACCTTAAATGGCTCATCTTACCTTATGGCCCATATGTATCTGATATCACCCTATATGAATAAACTGAATTGAATTATAACTTTCTTCTTTGTTTTCCTTTCCTATAGAACATATTTCTGGTCCTCTGCTGCTGTAGCCACTTTCACAATTCAGGGAACTTTTTGCTATCGACATGGGTCGAGGTGGTGAGGAGGGTCATCATAAACCCACCTTCCAACCCCTGACTTGCCATTTGGAGTTGTGAGAGCGCTTCATCAGCTGACTTGTATAAGGGCACGAGTTTTGCAGGTCGAGGGGGCGATGTAATGATGGCGAGTGGGCCACCTCTCAGCTCCTTTTGCTATTCATAAATCATAAGTGGAGACCGCAATACCGCTGCAGCTGTGAGTTTTCAGGAACGATACTGCAGATGCAGGACAAGAGGTTTGGTGTGATAGCTGTGTCAAAACTATGCATAGAATTTAAGCCAGAATTAAATTCTTTCAGAATTCTTTTTTCGTATAGAAAGTACAATTTAGGCATTTGTTTCTTTAGAGTCACCAAAGAAACTATTACTACATTTAGATTTTTGCATGCTTTATTCTTCTCGATAGTAACTATTTCTTGACCTGTGCTTGTCTGTGTTTTTTCTGTCTCTTTCCTGTCCAGCCAACCTCCAGACCTTTTCAGCAGATCTAGTCTGAGGGTTCCTTCAGTAGCTAACCTTTGACCAAATGGAATCAGAACATGAACTGAATTTCATTGCACTGTAACATAACTGTATCTAAATGTATGACTGACTTATACCTATCTGAAATAAAGATATTTGAAATGAATCTGGCCCAAAAAGGGTTTTTTAAATTAGATATGAATTCTAACTCTATGATAATTGGCTCGACATAAATCAGCTGAACTGAGGTGACATACTGATCACACTAAGCACAATTACACCTAAGGAATGGCAGAGTATGCTTCTGCACTGAGATTCTAACAAAGGAAAGACATTACCACAATGCAGCCGAATGTTCCTTTTCCTTTAGTGCAACACAAGAGTAATAGTCCGTTTTTAGATTATGGTTGTGTTTTTTTCCCAAATTTACAGCAAAACCCTCTTAACGGTGCACTCTCAGCCACGAAAATAGAGTAGAATAGAAGACACTTTATACCCATAAAAAAGTATAAAGATTCCAGATCAGCTCATTGTTGCATGTTCCTCGACAGAGCAACCACAGGTTCTCAGGGCATTGATTACCATTCAATTTTCAAACCTAGATGGAAATTCATTTTTGCTGTTTCGTTAGGAAAAAGGACCCTGAGCGGGTTGCTGTTTGAAATGTAGATGAAGGTAAGCATGGTGGTTTTAGGGCTTGGCAGAAAATTTGGGAGTTCAACTCAGGCTGGCCTTCTACAGGGAGATAAAAATAAAGCTTAAACTAAATCAAACTGAACCATGCATATTGTTGAGTATCCTTGATGAGGAGCAAATCCATTGGGATCATTCCAAAGTACACTGAGGAGAATGGAGTGAAGTGGTTGGCAATCCCATGATGAATGGGGTTTAAAAGCTTTTCTCAGGTTTGCTTCACACCTTTTAGCCTGTACAATGCATTTATAGCAGAAAGAAGCAGACTCATAGTACCACTGTTGTTCTATAGTATGGAATGGTATTTTTTTCACTTAAAAACACACACAAAAAAACTAAATATTTTTTTGTTTTTGTTTTAAGGAGATATCCCTCTTTTTTAATCAAATAAAACTTTATTTTTATCAGTTTGTGAAGAACCCAGATGATCCCCTACAATGTTGGCTAAAAACATTAGCTATTGGAGCGCTCCATTTACCTTAGTTTTATGTCATGGCCCAGTAAACGGTGTATTGAAACTGGAAGTCGCACCAAGAAAAAAAAAATCTCAGACTTTCCGAGGCGGAGGTCTGACTTTGAAGGTGCGTTCCGGTTGATTTTTACGACTCAAAAGAGGAAATTTCTCGAGTTCTGACTGCAAATGGAATGCACTTTACCAGCCGAGTTATCTAGTGGAGGTAAGAGATTAACTGGTTCTAAATCTTTAACAGAACGTGATTTAAAAAAAATTATCTACTTTTCCCTACTAACCAGAGGTGGGTAGGACACCCAAAATTTGTACTCCAGTAGGAGAAGCACATTCAAGCTCATTATCTTTGTCACCTTTTAGCTTTTAACTTCACAGCTAAGTTGTAGCTCTACTCAGGAAAAAAGTTTCAGATATAGCCAAAGTTTTATACTTTTTTCACATGATGTTGCAGATGACAGAAGATGAATGGTGGAGGGATACGCACGGCTTGGAACAGTTTATTCCTGCTGTCCTATGAATAACCTTATTTGGAGGTAGCAACTCCGATTATATGGATATATGCTGTTCTCGACTGGATATATACTTCTCCTGAAGGACTCCAGGTGGCTCCAAACTTGTCTGGGTGAGTAGGCGAACGTTATGCATGCTATAAATAAAGTCCAGGTTGAAGAAAACCCAACGAAGAGATAGTTGCACCATATGAATCAGCCGTGTTAGAGCAGAGACTATTCTAAAACTGACACAAACCATTGAGGACTGGAGCAGGACGGCACTGCTATTGATCAACCATCCATTATCAAAGTCTATACTTATTCATCGTTTCAGGGCAATTCTGCTGTCATTGGCCGAGTGGTGCAGCACACCCTGGACCTGCAGCCAGTCCATCACAGGGCAAAACAAAGACACAACAATGCATGCACACACCAATACTATAAGCTCAATTTAGAAAGACTAATTAACACTCAGGCTTTCAGACTGTGGGAGGAAGCTGGAGTACCTAGGAAAAAAGCCGTATGGACGGGGAGAACAATCACAACCCATGCAGAACCTATTGCAGGCGGCAAAACATCTTATATAGAGGTTAACCTTCTAGCAGGACAATGACTAAACATACAGCCCGAACTGAATTGAAATGGTTTCAATCGAAGCGTATTCTTGTGTCAAAACAGGTTTATCAAAGACCAAACCTAAATCCAATTTATACCTGTGGCAGAAATACAAATGCTGCACTTTTTAGATTTTATTAGTGCAATGTTTAATAAAAAATGTTTATCATTTATCGCTTACGCACCATGCTGTGTTGATTACGTTACAAAAACTGAAAATTTGTATTTATATTACAACAAAATGTGAAACCGCTTCAAAGAGTAAAAAAAAAATACTGTTACAAGGCACTGCAAGTATGTATTATTTTATGTATTATTTAGTCTTTCAATTGTGTGTTTTGTAAACTCATTCAAAAACATATATTTTCAAGGGTCAGATGTATTAATATCTGCTTGTTTTGAACTGATACAAGATGTGTTTTCTGGTATTGTTGTGAGAGCCTAACATCTTTACACGAACATCAGGGTTTAACAAATTCCTCCACAGTAGATATGTTTGATATAAATAACATAAGCATGAAATGAATAATGAAATGATGATCATAATGAGCATGATCCTTAGAAGCTAAACCCAGACAGGTGCTATTGCTCTGTGCCCTGGAGCTGAGTTGTTGTCTCAAAGCTGACAGAAACACCTGAAGTTTCCACAGCAGACACGTCCGCTCAAGCGCACAATTAAGAACAGACTCCTTTAAATACAACAGAAGTTCTTAATGATTTCAGGACATATGCCACTGTTTTTTAAATTGGCATCATATCAAGAAATGAAACGTTTTTTTTACATAAAAAAAACAAAAAAAAAACAGAGCCAGCTTTATTCGTCATAATCATAACATGTCATTTTTTATTAGTGCTGTATCGCCTCTCACTGGGCATCATAACAGGAGAATATAACAACCATTTTCCCCTCTCCAGCTAGGTGCCCATACCTCTGTGGCCCACTTCCCCTCTTTCTGCAACACACCTGTCCCTTTGTGTTTTACTCTGGCTACACAAGGCACACACACTGATACAGAAACTGGACAACCCCCCCCGCAGCCCCCCAAAGGTTTCTGCCCAGTCATTTGGCACATTTTTGATGTTGAATCAAAAAAAGACAAAATGAGAGAATGTGGGGGAGCAAAGGGAGCAATCTAGCCTTCCCGCTCTTCTGAAAGGCTCTCTTTGTTGAAAACTCCTCTGTGCACCCCTCCCCGCCCACACCTGCCTCTCTGTATCCACCCTTCCACCCCCTCCTCTCACTCCTTTCCAAGGCCTGGGTGGATTTTTCATTAAACGCTATCAGAAATGTGACTTGTCCTATTCATGGGTTGATGGAGGGCTCGGCTGTGCGGCTGGAGGCTGGAGAATGACAGGAATCCGGGTAGTAGGTAAAGGCGTGGGACTTGATAGATGAGGAATAAACAAACAAAAGTTGCATCCCCTATTTGCTTTCATTTCTTCCATCTGTTATTATTTCCAAGTGTTTCGTTTGTGTGAAAAGGTGCATTTTCATCAGCATAAATACCTCTTTCAGCTCTTATTTTCACTTTTTAAATTTGAGATCCTTAAGTGAGATTATGAGTAGTTTAAATCCTCCCAGCAATTAATAGCTCTTTTGGCATCTTCATTTAGTATAAACAACCGCTTTGATCAATGAAGAAGCGCTTTGATATTTGTCAGTTTGGTTTTCGTAAGCACTACAGCACTGAGACTACCCTTGTCAAAGTTTTCAATGACATCCGTATAAATACTGACCGTGGTAGAACCAGAGTATTTGTACTATTAGACCTCAGTGCGCCGTTTGACACTGTTGATCATGATATATTAGGCAACTGGAACGTCTAGGGAGCTGGGTCGGACTCTCTGGTACGGCACTCGTGGGTTCAAATCCTACCTCAAGAAAAGGAACTTCTTCGTGTCGATTAGCCAATTCTCATCACAAAACAAAGAAAACACATACAGAGTCCCCCGGGGCTCCATCCTAGGGCCCCTCCTATTTAGCATTTACATGCTCCCATTAAGGCAGATAATAAAAACAAATAATATCAAGTACCACAACTATGCGGACGACACTCAACTTTACATCTCAGTGTCACCAGGTGATGATGAACCCGTCCAAATCCTCAATAAATGCATTGAGCAAATTAACAACTGGATGTCCCATAATTTCTTCCAACTGTACAAAACAAAACAGTAGTTATCTTCGGACCCAAAAAAGATCGATTAAATATCAATACACAACTTCAGTTGGTCCAACTAGAAACTACCAACCAGGCCAAAAATCCAGGTGTAATAATGGACTTAGACCTGAACCTCCAGGGTCACATAACAGCAATAACAAGGTCAACTTTCTATCACCAGAGGAACATTTCTAGTATTAAAGGAATGATGAGACAAGGACACCTAGAAAAACTCATCCATGCATTTATCTCTAGCCACCTTGATTACTGTAACAGTATCTTCACAGGTCTGCCTAAAAAAATAAATCAGACAGCTGCAGCTGATCCAGAATACTGCTGCTCGTGTTCTGACAAGAACCAGGAAAGTAGAACACATCACTCCAGTTCCAAAGTCCTTACACTGGCTCCCTGTAGCTCAAAGAATATACTTCAAAGTGATTTTATTGGTTTATAAATCATTGAATGGGTTAGCACCAGAGTACATTAACAATCTGCTATTGCATTATGGTACAAACCATCCAGATAATTCAGGTCCTCCAGCTCTAATCTACTGATCATCCTTTGAACCGGAACCAAACATGTGGAAGCAGCTTTCAGTTTCTATGCTTCCCATATCTGGAACAAACTGCCGGATGAATGCAAAACTGCACAGATGCTGAACTCTTTTAAATCTAAAATGAAAACTTACCTATTTAGTCTTGCTTATGAGTAATTGATTATATTATTGTTTTTTTTTATCCAAAATTGTTGTTTTAATCAAATGATAAATATAGTATTTTATTGTTTTTATTGTTTCTCTGTTTTTCTTTTATAAATATTTGTTTATGGCTTCTTTTAGTGATTTTATGTTTTAATTGTCAGATTTTTGTAATCATGTTAAGGACCTTGAATTGCCTTGTGTTAAAAGTGTGCCATTTAATTAAAATTGCCTTGCCTAGTATAAACCCAGATTAATAGCTCCTGGAGGTTGAAGCTAAAAACTAATCAGCGTCTAGCCAAGAAAATGATGGACTTTTCGCAAACATTACAATCTTAATGCTGGGGCTATTTTATGACTTTATTAACAAATGCGTCATCACATTTGCATTAGGAAGCTCTTTACAGAGAAACCAGAGAGATTTGCACAGGAAATGGAGGTTGGTTGACTTTTCTGTGTTAAGCACTTTCTGAGAACAGACCACATAAAGCGTCTCTAATTAAAGACCCTATCTTATAGAAAAGTGAATAGTGTAAAGAGTAAAAATGTTGCAGACCTTTAAACTGGATTTCTCCTCCAGTTTATTTTCCTATGGGCAGTAAATGTGATGTGATATATGTAGTATGCTCCTAATCACCCTTTATTGTGGGACCTACTCACCGCCAATAGAGGAGCTGTGAATATAAGAAGAGCCAATGAGGGCACTTCTTCACGCTCAAGGAGGCAGCTGCTGTCTTCAGTATCTGATTGTTGGACGTGTTACTGATCAAGAAGCGACTTGTGGCGGTGCAACCCAATTACGTTGGAGGTGCAGACCTACTCCTCTCCTTTAGATGGTGTGGTCGAGTTGAAAGGAAGAGGGTCTTTACCTCCATGCGGCTGGGACAGGAAACGTCCTCACCCTCAAAGTGTTTTGCCCTGGCAGACCTGACTATGAAGAGCTCCTGAGACATGCTGCAGCGTTTGCCCACAAATATTGTTCATTTTTTAGTCGTAGCTTACCTCTGTCGATGCCCGCTTAACCTGTCTCTAAAAAGTTTTAATAAATATTTCCAAACTGACCAAAATCGTCTCCTGCCTCCAGTCAGTGGATTGAACATGTGTGGGCCTTACTGGTACAGTTACTATTCCCTTTGGTGAAAGTCCCATGGTGGTGGTGTTGTTTCCTTTCCAGTCTGCTCTAAACATAATTTCAAGGGGCACGCCTTCACATAGAACGTACCCCATTTGGCGTACCACCACGCATATATGTTGCCTTCTCACAGGAAGATCTTTTGTGGCACACTCCCTTCTACATCTATATCCTATGTAAATAATCATTGACTTCTGTAACAACAAATTACAATCTAATGACAATTTAAATGTAAAGTACAGGTTTTTGCAACCTGGACCTTGGAGTACCACTGCAATAACCATAATGCTCCACTTGAAGAAGTAAATCTGTTGGGCTTTTACTTGACTGCCACACTGCCAAGGGAATGCTTCAAGATGGTAGAAATCCGTTTCGGTCTTGGCATATCGCGGGCTAGCCCTTAGCTTCATCTTTCAGGAAAACCTAATCATGAATTATATCAAGAGATTTATCTATTGTAGGTAAAATACTGAAGTTATATCTAGGAATACTGAGGTTTTAAAAAGTTACGAAATATTTCAATAAATGTTCCCATTGTGGAAATTACATTTAATGGGATGCCAAAGTACTGTTATAGCATTGGGAGCCTAACGGTGTGTTCACACGTCACATCAGAAGCAGATTTGCGTTGCGAAAATGCTTTTCTGCCTGATTTGCAACCGTTTATGCCCCAAATAGGTGTTTGAGGTGCAACAGAAAATACACGCTACATTTTATGTGGTGCGTTTTGTGAAGTCGCACGTGACCAGCATATTTGCGTCTGCCAATGAAGTTGAAAAATCTGACCTCCGGCTTCAAGACGCAATCAAGACGTCAACCAATCAGGAGCCTGGCGACGGGGTTTTAGTGATGCTGTGACTGACAGGGAGTCTGATAAACACCGTGGCTAATCACCCCGAGCTATATATATTGTATATTTCTATACAATGACAGGAATAATAAAAAAAACATGATAAAGAGGTTAAACTATTTAGACAGGAAAGCTCTTAAGAGGTTTGTGGGTGGCTCTTAAAAGAGCCGTTGTGGCTGCAAAAAGCCACACTCTCTCCGCCGAGAAGTAAGCCATGAACAGCTTCCTCACCCGGACAGCCTCTCTGGAGGCCAGCTGCTCAGCACTGTAGTTGGTGTCTTGGCGGGCGATGCTTGGACCTGCTTGGAACAACAACTATGTTATGTTTTTTCATTTTTACATGTTTTTAAATCATTGCATTAAAACCATGAAACAGTGTTGTTTTTACTTAAGTTTATTATAGATGTCCATGTCTAATTACTCACAATTCTCACTTTTAAAATACTGAACAATCTCTTAAAGACAAATGTGCATTGAAAGGAGAAAACAAGGTCACATTTTCACGTCTAATAACTTAGTGGTTTTCTTCTACATGGGTGCTCAAAGTAAGGCCTTCTTGTCCTAATATTGTTAAGCATTTAAAAGGTCAACAGCCCTCTACCTATCTGAAGCATGTAGTGTCATTTTGTTCTCCAACAAACATGGAGACTACACCTTCCTGCTTTTAAGGGAAAAAATGAACCTCTACCATTGTTAAAGACTATTCAGTTATGTCACAGGACAAAAAGAAGGACAGCAAGTCGGGAGGGAAAACACAAACAATGATTTCCGCAACAGCACTTTAATCCTCTGGTGTTAAAAACTAACAAAAGGCTAGGAGGTTGACACAAATAGGCCTAGAATTTGAAGATTCAGGCTGAAAAAGTAGAGAGGGGAGGGAAGCTTTTGTGTAAAAAGGTCCTTTATCTGCTTTTGAAGTGAGGGAGACCTGCCAGCCTCTCTTTGTGAGCAGACCCCATGTCCCACAGCAGACCACCTCAATTTTATCTGCCCGTCATCTTAGGGGGCAATTAATGCCATTCAGGTCTACCCACTAGACACAGAGAGAGGGAGAGAGAGAGAGAGAGAGACTAGTCTACTTGTTGGATCCTGACGGCAGTTTAGTGTAGCCTAATTTAGAGCACTCAGGCAAGTGGCATTTCTTGATATGTTCAAAAAGCTCCTCTGCTGTTTTTACTTATAGTTTATTGGAAAAGCAGACCTAAAGCCCAAGTGAACAAAACAGCTGCTTTGGTGACCCAAGGCCAAATGGGGGTCCTCAAACGAGCTTCACCTCTCTTGAAGAACTTATTTTTGAAAAGTACTACTCACATATCACATCCCATCAATAGATATTTGAAGAAATTATCATCGGTATTAACACCCTGTGTTCTAACCTGTAATCATCATACAGCATTTAAACAGTGGAGCTATGTTATAATAACGTCATAGTCAGTGGTATTTAATAAATAAAGCCAGAGAAATGTGAATTATACAGAGGTAACATTTTCTTAATGATGAACGATTATGGGAATTGTGATTGTATTTATTTGTGGCTCGGTAATAATAAATTTGAACCTTGAAATATTACTTTGAATGAAGGATTTGCTCCTTATTTTACCACGATTACATTCAAATGGAATATGTATGTCATGAATACAATCGGATCCTGTTGAAATTTAAATAACCAAATAAAAATGCTGAGCCTTCTCATGCCCCAAAGCTACATCAAAATGTTGCCATTACATGAAAAAGTAATAACCCCCTACCCTGCAAAATTTATGTAGACTGCAGTGGAATTATGCACGAGAGTTAAATTTGCATTTCTGCCAGAGGTTTCTATATATGAAATTCAAAAACGATTTAAAATTTGATTTTAAAAATGGTGGTAATTGCAGCATCTTGATAGGAGATTTAAACCCAGAAGGTGATAGCAAGCAGAAAAAGATTTCACACTTTGATGCACTGTTAGCAGCTGTAATTTACTGCCACTAGTTCAATCATATCTGTTACCTTTAATGCAGACGTTGGTGGGGGTAAGGTTCTTTATTAAGATGATGATGAAGATGGCAGGAGTGATGAGACAGGACACCAGTCCGACATGAGCGAGTAGGAGGGACAACAACAGGGTGAGACACAAGCATAGGAGGCAGTAAGATCTGACGGGGAGTGAGAAGAAGTGAGGCGTTTAAATATACAGTATGAATGAAGAATTGTTGTGTGGCGCACACAATGATTAGACAGGAAGTTAGCAGGAGGGCATCCTGATGACTGATAGATACTATTATTAGTTCAGTATTTATTTGTGAAAAATCACCTTTCTGGTTATTGCGGTTTCTGGATCCCCGCCTAAATTTTAAATACTTGTTTCTGTTCCAATTGCCGACATTTTCTGAGCATTTCATAAAAATCCACCGATAACTTCTTGTGTTATGTTACAGGCAGACAGATATGGTGAAAACAACCTCCTCAGCAGTGATAATGAGTAAAGCCAGAGCAAATAATGTGCCGCCGCAATTTATTGTCTCCTATATATTTAATAAATAAATAACACAAAGTGAGCTCAGGCAAAGTACATTCTGTGATGTAGTGAGGAAATAGCTAACTATCAAACTGAAACTATGGATTTTAAATCCATAACTAAACATTTTAATGGTTCTTTGGTGGCTGGTGTTTGATTGACTAAACTGTAAGAGGTTCTCCTAGATCAATCGCTTCTTACGAGACCTGGGCAATCCTTGTCTTGCCCTGTTGATTAGGCTTTTGTTCATAGGCAGGCAGTATGGAAGGCAGCCATTCTGGTTCTTAATTAATATTTCACCGCCTTCACACAATAAGCTCGAATGATAGTGCTACTAATAAGGCCTGTGACTCTTCCGTGTAGCAAGCAATAACTATAACTCATGCTCTATGAGGCTGCTTGCCGTGGGAGGAGCAGTCTCAGGTTTTATCTGTGACCTTTTCGCTCTTGGCTGTGGTTCCTTTTCCCCAGCGACTCCCCACTGTTTCTCCTTTACAGTGGCTCAGGCCCTGCCATTTGAAAAAGGCAGGGGAAATAAGGCCTCCATTTGCATTACGTAATTTCATGCATTATTCAGAGCTTCAGAGAATCATTTCACCTAGACAACTCCTCAGAGGGCAGCGGGTAGATAACTGTTAGTGACAGGACTGGCTCATGAAATGCAGAGCGACTTAACCGTGCAATCTGCAGACATTACCCCGGTCTGAATTGGAAATAGACACCGTCACGCTGACACAGATGGGCTTTGGCAGAGGTACACTCTCACTTTGGCTTTTACTTTTTAACTATTGAAAAACAAGGATGCATGGCCTTACAGCAGAAGCAATTTTTGGTATCCTTGATTGCTCAGATTATTTCAAAGACTAAAAACAACTAATATAAAAGCACAGAGGACAACAAAAACAAAAAGAGTATCTTTCCATTGTGGATACAAAACCAAATTTCATGTCAAAATTCCAGTTTTCCAAACCTAACTATCCAGAATGCTCAGTCCCTTTTAAGTCTGGTTATAGAATATTAATACATCTGTATGTATGTATGTATGTATGTATGTATGTATGTATGTATGTATGTGTGTATGTACTGTATGTATGTATATAAGTATATATGTATGTATGTATGTATGTATGTATGTATGTGTGTATGTACTGTATGTATGTATATAAGTATATATGTATGTATGTATGTATGGATGGATGGATGGATGGATGGAATAACAAACACATGGATGAATGGACGGATTATCAAATGGATGGTTGGATGATGATTATTTTATGATCTGTTTTCATTTTTCATCCATATCCAAAACTAGAAACACTTTAACCAGATTCCATACTTTTCCCAAACTGTGCCAAGAGGTAAAGATGTTGTATTCTGATATGGTTGGATAATGTTTTATTTCTGCTCAGTGCAGTTCTTCTCAGAGCCGTAGCCTTGTCACAAGGAGTGGGGAAGGATTTTGTGTCATAATCCATCTATTTTAATTAGCCACTTTAGTTTGAAAGAAAAATTCAAAGAAACTGCAATTCTATCATAAGGCGAAGGGAGAGCTGACAGCCCAATTAGTTCAATCAAACAGCTCCTGCACTGCAAACTGTCAAAGTTGCTGCAACTGGACCATTGTATCCATATTATCCTAGACTCACAGCTGAAGAGAAAGGAGCCCGAGTTCTGGTTGGAGCCAGAGAGAACTGCAGCACACGGAGAGCTGAGATATAAAACCCTCGTCATCTAATCAGAGACAATAGAGTGTGTTTCATTAAGCCAGATAATGGTGTGTGCATTTCATTACCATAGATAACTAGGAATATTTAGATGAGGGATGAGGTGCTCATAAAGCCCCACTTGGTAGCCATGGTAACCTTGATCTTGGCAAACAAAGGAGTCAGGAAGAATTGTTTGCCTGGAGATGGAAAGAAAAGAGGGCCGGAGGCAGATTGAGCAGAAGCATAGAGCTCAACCCGGTCCCAGGTCAGAGCTGCCAGGTTGAACTCTTCTGTGCTGGTTTTCTCCTTCCCGCATTCCCAAAAAAGAAGAGACTCAGGTGACCGATGGGATCCTTCTTTGTTCTAAGAACATAAATATCCCTCTCTCTGTAGGATACCCTGGATAATCACATGCTAATGCAGCCGTGAGCCAAATAATAAACTTAATCACCCGAATGTGGAAATGAGTGTGCAATAAGAAAGCCTATCCATCCATCTTGGCCCGCTTCTGTGAATATTACAATCCCCTCGTGCCCCACTCACGCTGCCAGTCAAACCTGAATTATTCGCTTAGAATTTTAAATGAAGATGCTCTTTAACAATAAGACGGGCCTCCTGGCCTAAATCAGCCCTAATGCTGACCTTGACCCCAGGAGATGGTTTTTCATTCCTCCCACTTCAGAGCTGTCAGACTGAGGGTAAGACCAGGACTCATTGGATTACCGTAGATGACACTAATGTCAGTAGAAGGCCATTTGTTTTTGGCTTCACGCAACATTAAGCTGCACTCTATAGATAGAAGTCAATCACAATTAAAGTAGGAACATCAGTTATAGCTGGAAAATTAAGGTTTGGAGTGAATGACAATTATAATATAACACTGATGTTTTCATTTCTCAATGTGATCTGGCTATTCAAGCTGCCAAACTCCCAAAGTTAATATAAACTTTGATAAGACATGTTAGAAACAATCGTAGATGTCTGTCTTTGTAAAAAACCTGCAGGAAACAACTTTACAATGGTTTCAGATATATTCGTAATAGAGCCTTTAAACCTCTTTTCAACCAAAAATATAACAAAAACATTTTTTTTTAATGTTCTGTACATTAGGATTCAGGACACACCTTTTCCTAACAACTCATCGCTGACCCTGCTGAAGACAGCACCCCCACAGCATGTTGGTGTAGCCCTGCTAAGTTAGCTCTGATTGGTTCTTTTTTGTAACATTTTGTTCATTTTTTTAATGAGACATTGCATATTTGGACAACTATTCTCTCTGCTGGAAGGAATTTTTCTCAGATTTTTTTTAAACATTCAGACAGCTGTTAACATGCTTTAGCGAGCCATCAATATTTTTTATTGATTATTTTTACAACTGGGAGCAGCTGATTAGCATCTCAGAAGCTCAAATAATACCTGACCTATGACCCTAAAAAGCCCAGAGGAGTTGAGAAGGAGGCTTCATGGATGCAGAGCAGGACCAAAGAGAAGAGAGAGAAGGAGGAAGTTCAAACCATCTCTTCCATTGATCATAATGGGTAAGGATCACATGTCCTTCTCCAGCATCTCTCTGTCTGGCTGTCTAACGAAATGATCTGACAGATATCTATAGAGGTGTGGCAAAAGCAAGCGAGCTTGATTAGCAATGCTTGAGTAACGTTGATGGTGTCATCCAAGATTTCACTTTAGAATAGCTTCTCTGATGCCTTGATGTTGAGCTGTTAGCATCTCATTACAGTAGTGAAACTGTCATAAAGCAACATTATTCAGTCAGAGGCCTCTTCAGATTCACTGCAAAACTGGCTGCTTCAGAAAATCCTGCCAGTCCACCGCATCACCATCCACAATGAATCTGATGACAAAATTGGATTTCCAGTAGGAAAAAAAAAGGTATTTTGAGTTGAACCTGATTGAATGACGCTCCACCACTATGTGTGTGTGTGTGGGGTGGTGGGGGTGGTGTAATGTTTTCAGGTAATATGCTAATGCATTAATTTTCTCCGCACATTCAGTATTATATTACATACAGGCCAATTAATTCAGCTTTAGTCTCAATTAAAAAGGGCATACTCTTCCAGAACATTTCCTGCCTCCCCTACCTGACTTTGAATGGGAGAACTTCTAGCTTTCTTTTCCTTAGGCACTCTTCTACTCTTGTATTTTATTATTTATTTATTTTTAATTAGCTTATAGCTGTGCTCTGCTTCTCTGCAGCTCCACAGTTACAATGGACTTCTTGGCTCTCATCTTGTTGGCCATTCAGTTAAAGTAGTCAGTACTGCCTTATTGGGTTTGCAGTTGTGCCATTTTCATGTGATGGAGTGAACGATCCTCTGTGAGTTGTTCAAAATCTTGAATATTGTTTTTTTTGCTAAACTTTACCAATATTTATTTATCAAACATTTTCAAAAATATAATTTACTTCTACTCAAAAATAAAGGAGCACATTGTGTGGGCCTGTTCCATGAAATCCCGATAAAATACAATCAAGGATGTGGTTGTATCAACCTTGTTGGTGTTAAACCACCAAATATGGAATCACAGAAACACATAACTAGTCCTTGAGTTATGGAAACAAACAGTATTTAAAATGACAGGTCAGTCCATTTTAATTGCAACTAGCCTCAAACAGGTAGATTTATTTCCAGTTAATCTAGTCTTGAGGAAATATTTTACTTAAAAAGAAAAATTAAAAGCTGGGGAAATTCAGAAATGAGCTGGGAGTCACAAATTCTGACCCTTTTCTAGTAGCACGGCTAAAGACCTTCAACAGATGAAGCAAAAAAAAAAGGAGAAAAAAACTCCTTTAGACCTACACTTGGGGTTCAGCTCTTAAGTGAAAACAGATAGGACTCCATATGGACAATCAAATTCCTTTTCACCCAAATTCTACAGGAATGCAGCACTGCTGTCAGACCACTGCTGCCAACTGTCTTTTTAAAAAGGGCTTTGAAATGTTTATCTTCCATGGGTTCAGATTAGTAAAATATGGAGTTTATATTTATTTATTTATTTATTTATTTATTTATTCAGGATCCCCATTAGTTATTACCACAGCAACAACAACTCTACGTGGGGTCTACATAAAACCACACAATCATAATATCACCAAAGACATAGCATTCACAATACTAACATTAAAATTTTAGTACAAACAGTCACAAATCATTATTATACGTAAAACAGATTTGTGAGCTAAAATCAAACACAGGGTCCACTACTATATTATTTTGTCATCAAATATTAAACAGAGATTTTCTCTTGAAGGATTGCCGATCTTAATTGTTATTTAAAATGAAGCTCTTTCTTTTTCTTAAGTTGTTTCTGTGGGCAACTATTGGCTAGAGTTAATCTAGAGTTAAGAGTACAAAATTGTACCTTTGAGGGTACCACCCATGTGACAAGACAATGTATCTCTAAAAATACAATTCTGTACGTTAATTTCTGAGTGTGTGTACAGAGATATTTTTCTTACAAACTGGGCCAGTCTACTGGCCATTCTCTGTTCAACTTTCAGCCATTTAGAGGCAGAGGACCATACCACTGTATAATCATCAGAGGACCATACCATTGTATAATATTCTAAATGAGCTAAAACTAAAGCTTGTACAACTACTGTAACATTTTTCACAGTTAAAAAATACCAACATTTTCTAATAGATAAAATTCTTTTACTCATTTTGGATACCAGCTTATCAATAAGTGTTGTTTTTTTACCTGTTCAATATCTGTTTCTTTTAGGGATACATTGAGGTTTTAATCTATTCTCATAACATGGCTGCCTGCCAATACCATAGTTTTTGTTTTATAAATATTCAATTTTAACCCATTTTGTTTAACCCATTCTGACAGCAGCATTAGCTCTTCCTGAAGCAAGCTATTTAACTCTGGTAGATTGCCGGCAGATAAATAAATGGTGGCATCATCAGCATATATTTCCAAATGCCGTTAATGCTTTTTTTTCAGTAAACTTGGTAATTCATTAATAAATATTGCATAGAAAAGTGGTACTAAACAGCTTCCTAGCTGAATTCCACATCTTAAATGTTTAACATCTTGAAATCTAGTTTGCAATCACTCACTACTCATTGATAATTCAGGAATCTCAAAAAAGCAACTTGGAAATGAGATGAAGAGTCCTTTTTTTTTAGCAAATATGAAATGTTGGCATGGCCTCCCACCCGTACCAATCTACAGGGTCCTCACACAAAGTGAGCTTTGTGTCAGCTGTGCACGTATCCATCCTTTAATAAGGTACCTCTGCAATGTGTTCTATAATAAAATACTCCCACTTTTCCTTCAAAATGTAGCTGAGAAGTCAGAACTCCACTCTAATACTTAAGTGTCATATTATTTGTAATTTTAACAAGAAAACCCACATTAAATGTTTTGTTTTTTTGCAGTTGAAAAAAATTTGATGTCAACTCCACTGTAAATCTGAGTTTTCAAGGAATCAGACTCTAGTCTTGGCTTGGGGTAATAAGATCAGGCTGTTTTGGCTTGACAGACTGCCCCTCTACCAGGGTGGCCCATCTGGCCTGCGCCCAGGCTGCAGCGCCAGCCACCAGCTCCTCTGTGCAGGGACCCTTCTGTGGTCCTGCTTGGTATCGACCATTTCACCGCCAGACCTGTCCTGCACATGGGTCGGCTGCTCTGTTTGTGTGCCGCAGATGGGATGGTGGGTTGACTAATAGCAGCAAACCATCTCTGGGATTGTTTGAACTTGCCTGCAGTTTACAGATGGGGGGAGTTTAACTTAATGTATAATTTAATCAGGTTTTAGCTGCATTACTGTCATACCTCAGGAACGTTTAAAGTTCATTTTTGGTGCAAATGAAGCAGAGAAAAAAAACTAAGTCTGTTAAAAAAATTTTAAACATACATTTCTTGTTTTCTTACTTCTTTTTAAGCCAAACTCCTCTTAGTTAAAGGTTCCTATTTAAATATAATAATTACATTTCCTGTCTAACTCTGTTGGTCAAATTACAAGATAAAAAAAAATTCTTGGGAAAAGGTTGATAAATCCTTTTATATTTTTGAAGGTACATTTAAATGTTTTACTGTTCTCACATATGGTTACTTAAAAAGCTCTCAACTTTTTCCCATTTAGTCATGTTCCAAAAAATTACCAAAAGTACCAACAAATTGTACTTAAGTGAGTAACACCACTTCAGCTCTTTTTTGCTAAATTAAAAGTAAAAAGTAGTAGCCTAAAAAAATGTCTCAAGTAAGACTTAAAAAGTATCTTGTAAAAAGACTTTCTTGAGTACTGAGTAACATCTGTTTGAAATTATGTCAGACACAATTATTAAGTTATTGGCAAATTGAGCCATTAAAAAAAAATTAATAAATAACCATAAATGTAAAATAACTTTTTAACAGGAGAAACACTTTCCTATAATTTTTTTTACTGTAATATAAACATTTGCAGTACGAAATGAATAAAAACATCTTAGAAAAAGGTAAAAAAAATACTTCCAGTTAGAATCTATGGTGTTTATTTTATATTCACTTGACCTCAAAATTCAAAAACAAACTCAACAGACAGAAAATCACATTCGAAAACCAAAGCTTGTTAAGAAAATGTTGATTTTCTTTAATAAAAGGTAGGTGTGTGTCCGTCTCTGGTGTATTTTTGGTTAAAATAGATTTGTTCTTCATTAGGTAAATTTAGTGGGAAGAGTATCCAGAATGTGACTCCAGTAAAAGTAGCCATACTTCATACAAATTTTACTCAAGTAAAAGTAAAAAATATTGCATAGAAAATTAGTTATTACCTTCTTCTGTTGATAAACCAGCACAAACTAGTGCAGAACTGTAGAGAAAGTAAGGAAGATCTTCAGAGATTGGATGCATTGATCTAAACCATTCGTAGAGGTGAAGCTCTACCATACTCTGCAGTATCTAACAGGTTTTCTTCCATGACTGCCATATTTTTCATTTAAGAAGTGAGTAGTAACGCATTACATTTACTCAGTTAGTTGAAATGCACTTCAAGGAGTAGTTTTGCTGCACTGTACTTTTTCCTTTTACATGAATAATATTATTTTGAAGTCAAGCTCTCTAACGTAAGTAAAATTCCTGGCTACTCTATACCCACTAGTTACTATCTCACTGAGGGAAAAGCAAGTAAGATGTAGCAGAAAATGCACCAGACACAGAAACCCACAGCTGATTATTCTAAGCAAGCTTCTATTGTTCTAATGTCATTCTCTGTTGTTATATATAATTTTTGGCTTTTCTATCATATATGAATGAATTGTACGTTTTGGTTTCAGTTGTGTATTGTTCTTTAAAAACACGATTCAGAAACGTGTGTTTGTCCAGCCTAATTGTATTAATTTAAATACAACAAATTTCAAATTGTTTTGTATTTTTGTACACCTGATGACATCCCGCTGTTTTCTGTAACAACTACATTATCTCAATGAGCCTGTGAATATTCTCATTCATCCAGGTCATGGTTATCTCAAGGAAATTTCAATCAAACGCAACTGGACTTGGTAATTTGTCTTGGAAGACGTTTCACCTCTTATCCAAGAGGCTTCATCAGTTCATGCTCGCCGCTGACCAGGCTGGGAGTCCAACTAACTGGTGTGGAGACTCAGCTATTTAACCTCTGAACAAGAATCATTATGTCATTGGATCCTTTGTGCTCCATGTCTTAACGACGGTCGTTGGCGTGCCGCCTATTGGTGGAGGTTAGGTTTCGGCTTCATTAGTGCCCTATTGTGTTATAACGACAGTCATTGGAGTCACAGTTGTTTCTGTTATTAGAGGCTAATTTGTTTGAGTTTCCTAGGGAGGGATGAAAGGGCAGCATTGTAAATTGGAGATAGGTGATGTCTCAGGCCTCCTCCTCTGTTTAGCGATGGTTTCTCTACTTTTACATAGATGGCTTCTTTTACTCCTCTTTCAAACCATCTGTCCTCTCTGTCTAATATCTGGACATTGCTGTCCTCAAAGGAGTGGGCTTTCTCCTTGAGATGTAAATGAACAGCAGAGTCCATGCCTGAGGAGTTAGCTCTCCTGTGTTGGGCCATGCGTTTGTACAGTGGTTGTTTGGTTTCACCAATGTAGAGGTCCTTGCATTCTTCATTGCATTGGATTGCATACACCAGGTTGCTTTTGTGTGTGTGTGGTGTTCTGTCCTTGGGATGTACTAGTCTCTGTCTGAGTGTGTTGCTGGGTTTGAAATACACAGGGATACTGTGTTTGTTAAAAATCCTCCTGAGTTTTTCAGAAATCCCAGACACATATGGAATGACTACATTGTTTCGTTTGTTTTCTTTTTCTTTTTCCACCACTTTGTTGGCTTTCCTTCTGGAATTAGCTGCAGTTTTCACAAAAGTCCAGCTGGGGTAACCACAAGTTGTGAGGGTGTCTCTCACGTGCTTGCGTTCTTCCCCTTGGGCCTGTGAGCTGGTGGGTATGTTATCAGCTCTGTGTTGCAGGGTCCTGATAACACTAAGCTTGTGTTCCAGTGGGTGGTGTGAGTCAAAAAGTAGGTATTGGTCTGTGTGTGTGGGTTTTCTGTATACCCCAATGTGGAGCCTTCTGTCCTTTCTCCTCTGGAAGACACAATCTAAAAAGGGCAAACTATTGTCCTTGACATCTTCTCTGGTGAATTTGATGTTTCTGTCCACTGAGTTTATGTGTTCAGTAAAGGCTTGCACTTCTTTGGTTTTGATTTTAACCCATGTGTCATCTACGTATCTGAACCAGTGGCTAGGTGTTATTCCTTCAAAGGAGTTCAAAGCTCTGCACTCTACCTCCTCCATGTATAAATTTGCCAATGATTTACAACCCCAAATAACTAATGGGAAAAAAATCATGAATAAACATAGAACTGGGCCACCATCTGGCCTTTTTTTTTTTTTAGCTAATTTCTTTGTAATTCACTTTCAGGAAACCAAATGCGTGATGAAGAGGACATGGAGCCATGGAGCTGCATTGCTGAAATATCACAACGGAGACAAGAATGAGCTAATATGCGCCAAGACACATCTGCCTCAGTGAAATGTTAGAGTGCGTTGGTGCAGGTTTGCTGCCAGCACACAAAAAATTTAGGATTTCAAGGAGAAGCAGATAAAATACATAATTTACATACACCCAAATGATCTTGATGACCAAATGAGACCTTTTTAGTTTGACCATAGCAGTTTTATCACCAAATCATAACTGAATTCACATTGGAAACATCATGCAACCAGTCATGCAAGTAGCCTTTACTTTTTTATTGTTTATACAAATATTTTTAACTGATTTGGATGTATTGTACAATTGTATTGAAATGACTTTTCTTGGAAAGTGTGTAGAGATTACATCTGTTGTGAATTGGCTCACAACAGATGTCATATATAAGCTGAATAAATAAGATGAATTGAATAAAAAAAAAAAAAAGATGAATTGAATTAAGTTTGATCAAAACAAGAGTCTCGTAATCTGGTAGTGTTTGGGTTGCCTTTAAGTGGTCTTTTTTTGTAAATTTTTTATCATGAACTATTTAAATTTTTAACACATTAATAAGCTGAGTAGAAAGCAACTTAAAGGGATATTCCACCCATAAGTGGTTTTTCATAAGTGAAATTGAATTAATCATTCTCCTAAACTGCCAGCAGTCTGTTTGCTTTAGCTTAGCATAAACAATTTAAATGAGTGGTAACAGCTTACATTTCATATGCAAAAGTCAAAAGCGCCAAGTAACTAATATAAGTATTATCAGTGTTGGGAGTAATGGCATTTTATTAAAACTGCGTTACTAATGGCGGGTTTTTTAGTTAACAGAGTCATCTAATTAATAGTTTGCCTATCGTTGCAATGCCGTTACGGTTACTGGGGATGTACAGTAGAGGGTGACACGGGAATCAATTGTCGCTCCCGTCACGTCCCGTTCACATGACAGCCCCCCCAAAAAAAATCTTGTCCCAAAAAAATCCAGAGAGAAAGACTCCCGTCCTGACCCCAATCCCGTAGATTGGTAATTTACCTCCTATGGCGCTCGCTCCCCCCTCCCCCCTTTAAACCATAGCCTAGCACAGTATCAAAGATAATCTATTTAGCTTAATCTGCCGTCTTTAACCATATCCTGCATTCTCGTTGTTTGGCCACCTTACCACGTCATGAATGGGCTCGATTCGTCTGACTACCAAACTATTAAGATACACGCATTTTCAGTCGGATATCATATGCTTACCAGTTTATCCAGGTGGTGTAGCAACAACGTAGCAGTTTCAGTTTTGGTGCGTGCAGTGTAGTAGACCCGATGGAATTCAACTAAATATAGCGATCTGTCAGATTGCATTTTGCAGCGGAGTTAATAACCACAAACATTGGCACCGCATTGCAGCGTCATTTTTTAAAGCTAATTCCCTGATATCTGAAAAGATAAATGTAATAAAAAAAAATTACATTACATTTTAATTTCTGGGTTTCCCGTCCGATCCCGTGGATTATTTCCTGTCCCGTCCAAATCACGTTACCAACAGTGAAATTTCCACGGGAATCCTGCAGGAATCTCGTGACCTGTGGGAATGCCGAAAAATTGTCACCCTCTAATGTACAGTTGCGTGTTACTATAATGTGGCTGAATGACGTGCAGTGGTGTCAGGGAGAGAGAGCAGGTGTCGGTGATGACTGTGGGGTGGGCGGATACCCTGAGTGCTCTTGCTGTTGGCATTCTGTAAGACAGCGGCTTTTTTTGTAGTTTTAAGTTGGATATTTGATGGACATGCACTGATGGAGAGGAATCAACACCGCCAAAGGCTCGCTCCTAAAGGTGGTGGTTTCGGTTAGGGTTTGACTTTCAATAAATCTTAATACATCCCGTAAAATTAATCAATATCGGTGAGATCTAACAACAAAGTAACCCCAAAATATACATAACTCGTAGCTCGACATCTGAGGAACCTGACACACACATTAATTATATATTAAAAAAACATATGTAATGTTACAGTAATGTAAAAATGCGATTTTTCTTCAATAGCTTGTAGTTCATGTGACCACGTGACACCAAATCAACCATGAAATGTCTTACTACATCTTAAGAATAAGACACAGCATCTTATTTGACATTTGAATACATATAATACTTTACTGTAATCTGTGATGGACTGGTGACCTGCCCAAGATGTACCCCTCCTCTCGCCTATTGACAGTTGGAGATAGGCACCTAAGTTTTGCACTTTAATGAAGTGTATGATTATGTATTTCGAATGTTTGCTTTATTTATATTTTATATTTCAATCTTATTGAGTCAAGTTCAAATACCAAATGTTTTGAAACACTGTATATGGTGTTTTTTATTCATCATCCACTTATAAAAATATTTCACGTGATTCGCATCACCTCTATGGGATTGACAAGGAGAACGGCAAAATCCTCAACAAGACTGCAAAGCTGGGTAAGTTCTCATTGATCAACATCCTTATTCCTTTACTCAAATAAACATTTAAGTAACATTACATTACATTTACAATACTGTAAATGTACTCGGTGTTGTACAAGTTAAGTTGTCCTGTGACTTGAGTAATTCAGTTGCGTCTGGTCTCTGGCGAAAAACTGAAAATCACCGCTTACACAATTCTACTTACAAAAAAAGAAATCCAGTCTTGGAGGACCATGCAGTCATGTATCAGCTTTAATGATTACATTTGATTAATTAAATTAAAATGATTAAGATTCTAGTCAAAATAGAATAGACATCGTTACTTGCTTTGCACTGCATGTAATATTGGATAATTCTTCCAGGAGGGAGAGTACAGAACTCAGCTAAATTTTCAAAAGGAGGAAACCTTTCTCCAATCAGACTGAT
>JAPXFQ010002080.1:1082500-1126313 GCA_028564705.1 Apricaphanius iberus
GGGTGTTCTGGTTACATGGGTGTTTAACGTAGTGTCTGTGTTTTGTGCCAAACCATTGCAACTTGCACCATGAAGCAAAACAGTTGCCACATACACATCCATGCACGCACACACATAGGTTTGTATTACTACCCATAATAGGACCGTCCATTGACTTCTATTGATTTTAGTATGTGGATTGATGCCTAACCCAGACACTCTTCATAACCCTAACCATTACTGGTCTATGCTTAACCCTAACTAAAACTCAATTCATACTATACCTCTAAACCTCTCTAACCCTAAAAATGGAGTCTGCCGTATTAGGAGCGGCCTTAGGGCCTAACAAGGTCTGTCGGTCCTAAGAAAGGTAGTAATACAAGACCACACACACACACACACACACACATGCCACACACACACACCATAGTGTGGAAAGGCCTTTTAATTAAGGATTTTGTTAATTTCCTATTCAACTTGACAGTGATGAATGAGGAAGCAGAGCCTGCCCATCTTGGCCACGGCTGTTGGGCCAGACAGGCCTCTGGGTACCATCACCGTCTCTGAAGCCAAATTTACAAATGAAGATTTTTGTTCTACCCTTTGGAAAGGTAGTCTGTTTTGCATTTACTGACGGTTAAAATATATATTAACAGTGTAGATGTGAGCCGGCAGTCTGT
This sequence comes from Apricaphanius iberus, assembly GCA_028564705.1. Taxonomy (NCBI): domain Eukaryota; kingdom Metazoa; phylum Chordata; class Actinopteri; order Cyprinodontiformes; family Aphaniidae; genus Apricaphanius; species Apricaphanius iberus. Next base: position 1,083,160 of record JAPXFQ010002080.1, read on the forward strand.
AGCCGCCTGGGTCGAGGCCAGATGGTGCCGACGAGTAAACACAGAAAGACAATGGTCACTTTTTACATGAACAAAGCAAGGATTGTTTCTGCTGTTTGGCTACAGTTGAGATTAGTTCTTATCTTGACTCATTCTCAGTTCAGGCTTATTGTGCCTTTTCTCTTAAGTTATTTCAAATTTCTTAAATTTATCATTTCTTACTACTTATATGACCACTCTGTGTAAACATTTAAAGAAAAACCGTCCCATAGAATGAATTTCATTCAGTTTAATGTGGGAAATTACAGTGTTAACATGTATCTGCAAGTGGTGAGATTTAACTTTGCTGCTCACAGACAACCTGAAAATCTGCTAATATCTCTTGTATTTACAACTACCCATTTCAATGCATCTTAGAAGAATTTGAAGCAGCAGTAGAGCTCAAAATTGGGAAGTGGAAGCAAAAGGATACATCGTTTTTTTTTAAAGGTTTCACAACAAAAAGATCTAAATGCTATGACATGGTTAACATCATAAAACCACTTTTCACCGAATGATAAAGAAAATATTTTGAGGGATACAGATTATTAATAGTTCACCAAACTCCCTTTAATTAAAATGTTCATATGAAACTGTGTCCCATTTATTAATTTCATGGAATACCAAATACAAGTCTTTTATGAATTATTTAGTATAATATTTAGCCTGTAACAAATCAAACTTTGGCCTTTTGTCTGGTTCTTTTCTGTGTATTATGAAAATGTATTTGGTGCCCCAGAATTGTCCAGTTCTGTCACAGCAGTCTCTTTATCTTCATCGTACAGTAGAATTGTGCAAGTCTACTTTATATGACCAATAAATAAATAAAATCATGGTAACTGTGACAGACTTTGGGGGTTTATGGAGGGTCCAATAAGACAACGCATTCACCAGACACTGCAGGACAAACCCAAAAACATATTACACACAATATACAAAGCACATTAGTAACATGTAAGAGTATTTCAACTAAGAATACAGTACACATTACAGTATATGCAGCTGAATGAAATAATCCTGCATTGTGAAACAATGACTGCTTCAGCCTTTATTTGATTAGCTACATGATAGGAATAGAGCACAAAGAAATACTTAATAGGCCCACATCTCTCCGGTAATTATTTGGTTTCAATCTTACCTTTTTGGAGAATCTTTCTGTGTTTCATTTTGACTTGGAACAGAGCTCTTCTGGCTTCAGAAGAATTGCATCTAATTAAGTTAGAGGTCAATATATGTCTAAGTCAATGTACAATATTAATGAACCATCAACAAATTGTTGGCAAAAGAAAGTACATTTTGAATAATGGTCCAACATACTGAATTTTTTTTTTTCAAATTATACATTATATCCTCCACACTCTTAACCCAACTTAGTTGAATTTACTCGCAAATCGCATGGAATCCCCTTGTCCTATATCACTTTAGTTTTTACACAAGCTGAAAATAAACATGTTGAGTATAACTAACATGAAACATTAACTTTTTACCAGGGATGCAATGATGCCACTTTTTAAAAAACCGATACCATACCGATACTTGGATCAAAGTAGTTACCGATACCGAGTACCAATGCCGATACTTCTACCAAGCAAAAAGAGTGCTATGAATTGGGAGTTAGGTTTTATTTTCTTCTCTGCTTGTTACAAGAAATGATGGTGAATTAGATAAAAAATAAAATATTAATGAAAATGACCACAGAACTTAAATTCAAAAGTTAAAAACCAACATCTTCCGTGAAATTATTATTGCATTTGCACATCTTAGGTACTGGTTCATGGTATTGGTTAACATTAGGCGATACCGATACTAGTTCATCAGGCATTATCGGGACCAATACCCAATACCAGTATCGGTATCAGTGCATCCCTACTTTTTACACAAGATGAAACTGATTTAATCGTATAACTTTGAGTAAGAAGTATATATGCACTGAATCAAAATGTGCAATCTAAGCTAAATCCTTGTAAAAATCCTTGTTCTTCGTTTGTATCTCTGAAACAAGCTTTTTTAGTTGATTCACTGGTTCTTTAATCGCTCATTTCTTCAGTTGTTTTCTCCTTGCATGGATCAATTGTTCATCTAGGGAGTCTCATTGGGCTGAGATGCTGGTGACTCGTTGGACCCTGAGTGATCTGTTTTATGCTCCTTTGTCATGGTGTTGGGTTGGTTGAGTCGCTGTGATGCTCAAAGTTGAATGGGCGGTGTGGTAATTGATTGGTGGGCCCTTTTGCACTGTCCTGATTGGTGGTTTAAGATGGACCAGGACATTTTTTTAATTGGGCTCATCCCCATTTTTTAACTAAACATACCAAGTTATCTCTACTAAACCCGATTAGTGCACTTAATCTTTCAGCTAAATAATACAATCAACTAATGCTGTTTGGTAATGATAGCAGGTTTTTCATGAAACATAACAGTAAAAGTAATGATCATTCAGAAGTTTAAACAAAATCTGGGTTTACAGTACAGCACCCCACGACCCAACTCGATATAAGGGGCAGGAAAAGAAAAAAGAAAAACGAAGAGTGTTGAGAGTTATGATACTTATGAGGCTGATGTCTGCAATAAGCTTGAGCCAGTGGCAATGTTCGATTCAGATTCAAGTACAGTGTAATGTATTAACCTGAAGAGGGCACCCCACTGCCGTTTTTTGGTAGAAATTAATATTTTTAATAAAATGTACTAAAAAAACGACAACAATGAAGAGACATTTACTCATTACTTTTAGACACTCATTTATACGGTTTATCAGTAAATAAGAAAGAAGTTGATTAGGAGGTGAGTTGGACCTTAAAGGGGCTATATCATGCCATTTTACAGCTTTCAACTTTTGGGATAGACATTTATATGATAAAATTTTACCATTGTAACATTTGTTACAGTTGTATCCTGTAGTTAATGTTGGACCACAAAGTGAAATGGCTCGTTTCTCTATAAACCCGCCACGTTTTTCTTTTACTGATGCAGCTTTATTGCTTTGTTTCATAATGATTGGCTTGAATTCCTCATAAGCCAGCATAATGCTGCGTTCACACCGCAAAGTTTGTCTGCGTCAGGCAACGCACCCGACGCATGTAGTTTCAGACGCTCTGATTGGTTGATGCACTGTGTAAAGTCCGTCAAAAGTTCAGCTAGCTGAACTTCTACATTGCTTGCATTTGCTACGTTAGTAGTAACGCTTGAAAAGTTGACTTTTTTCCCCCTTCAGTTTTCTTTCTAAGTATGTGAGTTCAGAATTTACCACATGGTAAGTTTACCAAGCTTTGCCGAACAGGCCCCTGCAAACAAACAAAACAAAAGGAGGCTTTCTTCTGCTTGGAGAGCCCCTAGAAGTTAGTGAATGTAACAATCCTCAAATTGCTTTAACTCTAAACTTTGATTTGACAGTGCGAACGTATGGATGCTGATACAGTCTGAATGTTCATATAATAATTGAAGGTGAATCCCAGACTTCCCTGTCCCTGCTGATGGAAAGAATCCCTGCAGATGCCACCAGCATTATGGGGTTTTTCACTGTGTTTGAGGGGTGATGTTAACAATTTGTGTTGAATGGTCTCATAAAATGCAACTAGAATTCGTACATTTGTGGTTGTAAACCACAAACATACTTTTGCAAGGCTGTTCCCGAATCCAGTTTTGGCTCCTTTAAAATAAAAACAGTCCCCTTTCCTTGTGTCTGCACTTTATATTCTTGTATTAACCTTTTGGAGGATAATTTATCAGCTCGAACTCCAAACACATTCTGTTCTCTTTGTCAGTGGTGGAAGTCCCCTTTTATACCACTTTTGTTTGTGCCTATACAACCAGTTTATCGTCTGACAGAAAACCACTCTGCTACTTCTGTTTAGTTTGCAGCTGTTGACACTTTCCACTCAAAAAAAAAAGAAGACTAAATACAATTAATTCTCATTATCCATACTTTCTTTGTTGTAGGTGAACATATTTTGCATTTCCAGTCATGGAGGTTTTCCTCGAAGCAGCAGAGCCACGGGTCCCCCCCCCCCCACACACAAATTATCTATTGTAAAATGGCAGCCATTCATCTTTAAAACGCTTTCTCATGATTTCCTCTGTGAATGCAGGGCCGGGGGTGACCTTGAATATGGCCCATGTGGTATATTCTGAAGAAAATATATTCGTACCATGATTTCCTTCATAGTTTGTGCCTTCTAGACTGGTTGTGAGATTGAATGTGTTCTCCCTGTAAAGAAACTCATTACAGTTTACCACAGGTTGGCTATTTGTACTTTTTTTTTCTCAGCCTGAATTTCAGTATATTTTATATGTGTGTCATAGTGTGAAATCTGCTCTTATAGCCACAAATAAAACATGATTTCATTGTCTGCAATCTAGAAATGTCAGGATTTTAAAAATTTAACACTTCTGTTTCAAGTGCGACTATTTTTAATTCCTCACGTGGATAGTGGAAAAAAAATAGTACAGTCGTTCTCCCATAGCAGTTTACCCAATTTCTTTCTTTCTTTCTTTCTTTCTTTCTTTCTTTCTTTCTTTCTTTCTTTCCCTCTCTCTTTCTTTCTTTCTCTCTTTCTTTCTGCATTTCTGCATTTCTTTCTTTCTGCATTTATTTTGTGAGCCTGTCTGACCGGGCCTTGTCCGACTGACACACACAGATGTGACACACTCCGTTTTAATGCATATTAATGAAGTTAAGCTGTAGAGATGAGACAATGGGCTAGAAGAGGGCTGGCTGTGTACACAAAGCCATGTGCTCTGATGAAGCAGAACATGTGCAGCTTTACGTGGAATGACTCATTCATTATTGAAAGAAGAATAGTTAAATGGATAATATTGTTTTTCTCTACTAAATGTCGTAAACGTTCCTTTGTACTGCTGTCTTACTACCAACAGCAGTAATATACTTTTTTTCATATAATCCAAATGAACTCTCATTGGTGGTAGATGGCACTATTTTAATGTCTCTTTTGACAATCATATTCTAATGTTTTATTAAAACTTGCAGGTTCTGTTATTGCTTAACAACTAAACAGAAATATACAGAAACATAAGATGTGTCACAGATTCTTTACAGTGATTTGCAAATGTTTCAGTTCTGTCCTTGGAATTTTCAGTGGAGGCATCATCACGTAGTGAGAAAGCAGACACAAGAAAGCAGACAAGTACAAGTACAAGGTGCTTGAATATACAGCCAGAGCCACATTAGAATGGTTTACATCAAAGCATATTCATGTTTTCAAGACACACCCATTACAATAACTGTTATATTTATCTTTCTAGCATGCGACGCTCCACAGATTTTTTTCTTTGTAATCATTTTTAAAACAATGCATCCTTTTCCATCTACATCAGAATTATGCACTAGTCTGTGTTACTCAGTCACACAAAATCTCCTCAAAACACAGAATTTTGTGGTTATAATATGAGAATGCGAAAAAGTTAATGGAAGACTCTTGGAAGGCACTGCAAGTGCTGGTAATATATAGGTGGGGATTATGTGTGGATATCTTTATCCCGTTGTGATGGGCGGTTCAAGACACAGGTCAACAGGGGCCAGTGCCCCGGTGGAAATGGTCTTGGCCCCTTTACTGAAGAGAAAATACTAAATCGGTTTCTTATGATGAAATGCGCTGGAACCAAAACCACAGGTAATTGGTCCCTTAGGTATATTCCACTTTTACTTTTAAATTGTTCATTGATCGCTGAATTAAAGAATGAAGATGTTGGACTTTTAGCTTTAGTTGTATTGAGATAGGATTACCGTTTTCATCTGCTATAACAGGGGTCTGCAACCTGTACCTGTGGAACCATAAAGTATTTTGCTCTGTGACACACTTAAAGCTGCAGTCCGGAGGATTTAATTATGTATCAAAGTTTTATATATCCTTAAAATGATAGTGGGGTTCAGTACTATGCTAAAAGGCTAGTGCTCCACAATCAGTGTTATTTGTCCTTAGTCCAACCTTCCTCCCGTTCGATTTTCCGCATTGTTGGCTGTCAGTCAACGTGCAAACGCATCGCGTAAATCTGTGAAGGTGAAGCTGAGCACGCAGGCCGCTCTGAGTCTTCCTGTTTACAGTTGCCATAATTAGAGGTGTGCAATGTGATGATTTAAGACCGTGAAACGATCTAGGTGTTTGACAATCTGTCAATTTTTGAGAGATCGTTTTATCCCGATTCACAGTTGTGTGCGAAGAAAAGCCTCCGCTCTCTCCCTGCTTTAAGCGAATCACCGCTCCCTCCCCCTTCGCATTTGCCCAACCTGTAAACAAGCATAGCGTTGCCGCGACTGAGAGCGTAACTGAGGCTACGTCCACACTAAGCCGATAAGGTTATACGGGGAGCAAGACGCCTAATATTATCCACTCAACACGAGCATTTACGCCCCGTTTAAGGTCCCATGATTGCGCAATCCCATACCGACCTGTGCAAATACTGGGCATGCGCGAAAAGATGCACGAAACACGCGTATAATCTACGTGACACCAGCGCCTACATAATATATACAAGAAGCTCTACAGCACAGTACATATCTGCTTGTCCCGTTAACCGAAGAGAACAATAGCTGCTCAGAAGAAGAGAGAGTTTTTGGTGTGGAGAGACGATGAGATCGATTTATTACTCTTCGCTGTTGTCTTTGTCTGTAGTGTCGTATTGTTATTGACGCAGCAATCATTGACGCCACTTCCTTTCATTATCCGGGGAAGCTGTCCACACTAGCTCGTTTAGCCGTTGAATTAAGATTTACACGGCTCTCTTACCCGGCTGATAGTTATCCGGCCACAGACCTTAAACGACGCCGGGTTAGTGTGGACGATAGGGGGGTGTAGACTAAATAATTATACGTTTAAGGCATTATCCGGCTTATTGTGGACGTGGCCTGAGGGTTTCGTTCCGGAGGGAAAGTCCTCATCCATTCTATGGAACTGGTTTGGTTTTTTACCAGATGACAAAGATCAAACAAACAGAATTTGCAAAGCTTGCAAGGACAGCATGAAGGCAAGTGATCACAACACCCTAAACTTGTGTAATCACTTGAGAAAGCATCACAAAAAAATACAATGAGCCGGCTAACAGCTAAAGCTATAAAGTCGACTGCAGTGGCAGCAGTGGCAGCAGTGGCTAGCGATTCTTCTTCTTAGTTCAGCAAACCCCCAAAAAAATAAAATAAAACTTACTCCCTACGACACAAATGGCAAACAATCTGCGCTACCAGTTGTCCACCTGCCTTTTCTTTTTTCCAAACACCACCGCTTCAAAAAAGTACGCTGAATGCACGGAGTTGTAGGGAATGTTAACAATATGTTTGGATGGATGGAAGGAAGAATAATTAGAACTGTTTACATTACAGTCTACCCTCATTATCTTATGTACAGCAGCACTTTGTGTACCGCTGTGTTTCTACACTACATTGTTATCACTTACGTTTTTATTAGGCAGCTTTATGTGTGCCTGTTTATAATATCAGCATTCTGCAAAAAATATTTGAACCAGTTAAACCTGCATTTACCCCGTTGTATGAGGATTATTAATTGGCCTATTATAGATTGCACAATACATCTTGCAGTATATTTACAGCTGCATGTTAGTCTTTTATTTTAAAAGATTTGTTATTTTGTTCTTTTTGCTTAATATCATAATTTTAAACTAAAGTAAGCTCATGTTTGCTTTCTGTTTTATTAGAAAAGTCAAGATCAAAATTGTATATAATACATTTAAATACATTTATGATTTAGATGCATTGTTCAATTAGGTTATTTGAAAAATTAAAAATATTTTTATATATACTGTATGTTTACAGTGTGACATATACATAGTTTTATTCAGAACTTCTGTACATTTCTATCATCTCTGGTGTGAGAAAGACATTTCAGAATTTTGGCCCTGTGTTGGTTATCCCTAAATTGAATGAATTTATTTATTTAATGTTTCTCTTCTTTAATTAAAGTTTTGTTGGTGATCATTCAAGAAAAATCGTGATAAAAATCGAAATCGTGATAATATAATTGAAAAATCTGGATATTCTATTTTTGGCATATCGGCAACCCCTAGCCATAATAGCAGGGAGAGGTGATGCAGAAGTTGGACCACAGGGCTGCTAAATAGTTAGCCATTCCCTGGCTACAGAGGGCTACATCAACTTCAACTTCAAAAAGGAAAATAAAGAAAAGTCCAGAGATTAACTCCCCCAAAAAAGCCTTTGAGATCAGAGTTTATATCAGAGATGCATTTTAACGATGGAGATACCTTCAAATCTTAAAAGGCTTCAAACCAACTGAGCTTTGGCTTCATTTCTGTTAAACAGATATGATAGTCATATTCAATACAGCAAATTAATACAATGTTTTCTCAATAAAGTATACAATGACAGGCTGTGAATTCACAGGTTGTGCGTGCGCCCAATTGTAGAGGTGAGGCGAGCAGGAAGCTCGCGGGAGAGGGAGAGAAGGGGTGTTTTGGGAGGGGCGTTGGTACGCTGGATTAAAAAAAATAAAACATGTCCTGAAATAATTCGGACAGCAGCTTTAATACAAGAAACCGTGAAATATTGGTCTGTTTATTTATTTATTTTGTTTTTGTTGTGTATCCCCTTGAAAATACTCTGGCCTCACCCCAGTAGATTTGATCTAGAACCACCACTGCCTGTTGTGATCCTCTAAAGTTGTGTTTTTCAACCCTGCTTTTCCATGCAATATCGCCCTGCATGTTTTAAATCGTTCCCTGCTCCAGCACACCTGATCTGAATTGATGGCTGATTACTGAACTGCAATCAGCTGAAGCAGGTGTACTGAATGTGGGGGACATCTAAAACATGCAGGGCAGTGTGCCTTGAGGACCAGGGTTCGGAAACACTAAATTCTAAAACATACCTGCCTGAACTCGTCTCTTCAATCATGAATTTAAGTTTCACACAGGAGGATAATTGGTGGCGCACTGCCTCCAACCTCAACTTCTGGAGAAAATAATCAGCAGCTTCTTGGTAAATAACTGCCACATGGAAACTAGAGGGCTGCTTGAAGGTTAATAAAATAGTGCTGCATAAACCGAGATCTGAGTTTAGTCAAGACAGAAGCAGTTTTGGTTACTGTAAAAAAAGAAAAAGAAAATAAAAGAATCATTTTAAAAATATTGGACTATCCCTTTAAGTAAAATTCGATAAAGCAAAATGCAATTTTACTCTATTTAAGGGGAAGATAAGACAAAGAGGTTGGTTTCAGTAGAACTGTTGCAGAATGCTTGGGATGCTTTGGACCCTCCTATGAGTTAAATCAGCTTGAACGAAGCCACGCCCCTATGCTTTATTCTGGGGAATTTATCAGCGCCTACACGCTGAGAGCTCCGCAATCCAGACTCAACAAGAGGGCAGAGAAGCAGTACCGATAGGCTCCCCATGCTCACAAACGCAGCATCCAAACTGTTTCTTCACTCCTGTGGACATTGAACCCTGCAGCTCTGACAGGATGGATTTCTTGGACATGCGCTCTCCTTACGACTACACGTTTAATTTCTGGAATGATTATCTCGGTCTGTCCACTCTTGTCGCTAAAAACAAGATTAACAGCCCGTCTTGCAACCCGAACTCTATAACAGAGTCTCTGAAAGCCACCCTGGGTTTGGAGGACGACTCCCCGAGTTGCTCCTGCCTGGTGGGGCAGGGCAGAGACGCGGACGGACACCTGGACGGTTCTTTGTGCTGCTGCGGGGCGGCCCCGGGCTCCCCGCCGATCTCCATCTACGACCTGAAGGAGAGCATCTCTCTCCTCAGACCATACGAGCAGCTGGGGGGCAGAGAGTCCCCGTCCCACGGAGGGGGCTTCACCGCCTTCGACCTGTTCTCCGCCGAGCGAAGGCGCAAGCAGACTCAGAGGGGCAAGCCGGAGCCGAAGGTGTGCGTGTTCTGCCGGAATAACGGCGCCCCGGAGGAAGTGTACGGCACCCACATCCTGAAGACGGCGGACGGCAGGGTGCTGTGCCCGATCCTCCGGGCGTACACGTGCCCGCTCTGCAGCGCCAACGGCGACAACGCGCACACCATCAAGTACTGCCCGCTCTCCAAGGACCAGGCGAGCCAGAGGCTACCCAAGGGGGGCAGAGCGTTTGGCAAAAGACTGAAGATCTTCTGAGCGACAGCAGAAAATGAAGCTGAAGTTGCACTGTTAACATGCGGAGAGAACGACTTGAAGAAAAGATGTTTTCTATGTGTCACTGCTTTGTTCGTAAACGCTTTGGTCTATATTGTAAATGTATGAGCACATAGTTTACACTCGGGACGCATTGCGCGTCACAGCCCCCCCCCCAGCACTCTAAAGATAAGAACCAAAGTACTGTACAGCTCGACCCGTGAATGACCACTTCCATGCTGCCATGTGAAGTTTAAACAGACAGCCCTGTGCATGCGCCCAGCTCATGACATGATGCCAACATAAATGAATATGCAGCTCTCTCTTAGGTGAATGTCTGTGGTCCACTGGTCTGTGGATGTCTGATGTCTGACAAACCAAGATGCAAACACTTCCTAACATATTTTCCTGAAATAAACTTTTTCTACCAAAGGAATACACTTTTATATCGAAAATTGTACCGCAAGGGGATGTTTTCTTTCTGGACTGTTTATATGTTTAATGTCTTATATTCTATATGTGAGCTGCAGTGATTTAAACATTTCAGCTTATTGTACACTATAGACGGAAAATGTACCTGACATGCAATTTTGCCCAAACCAGTTCCCTTTTATCGAAGAATGTTACAAATATTGTTTTTTTAATGTGGAAATTTGGATTCTTGTATATGTATAGATAATTTTAGAAATGAAAAGCCTGACATTCCAAAGTCTTTAAGTGTAATCAGAAACGTTTTATGTAGGCCTACTTATTTTTACCTTATGTATCACTGAGGAATATATTCACTGTTGAAAACTTCTGAATAAAAATGTGATTTTCAGATAAGTTTGAGTACATGCTACTTTGACTTTATTGAGAGAAGGACGTTTTATTTAATAAAATCACCCACGACTCATTTGAGAGCGCTTACCAAACAATGCAGCTGTGCCCCCTAGTGCCCAAAGGCTTAAACCGCAAAATTGCTACAGATTTAATAGTAACTTCAGTACATAATCTCCCACTTTCAAAATTCAACCTTAATTTGATTATATTACTTTTTTACCTAATTGAATGATTTTCTATTTAGAAACCTACGACTTTTGTTTTCCTGGGTATGAATTTGACACAGTAAGTAACACAGTGGCCCATTTTCTTTTAGTTACAAGGCTCAACAGGGACCCATATTTATTTTGCATCAACACCCAGCAAGCAGCGTGGTGAAAAAGGCAGAATATCCCTTCAAACTTTTTGCAGACAATGATGGTTAAGACGTAAGTATGTTGGGGTTACACTTAAAAAAAAAAAAATCTTGTGCTTTTTTTTTGTTTTATCTGTTCAATTATAAACTAAAAATGCACTAATTTACTGAAATGAAAAGTCATATTTTGGGAGATCTGTAAATCATCGTACATACAAAACATAATACAAGATACCAATTTCCTTTTTTTATTTTTGAGTTAATTTTTTGTTTCAGGCATGAAGATTTTTTTTTTGTCTAAGCTCAGCAAACAAAATGGGTCGTGGGTCCCTCTTTCTTGTAAAGGGGTTGCTGTATTCATAATTGGTGGTACAGTGTAAAGATGTAGGTCTCCTGTTAAAGATGAGACTTCACTGGTCTTTTAGTAGTTTTATTAAGTTCTGTTCACTTTGGTCCAACTTACACACCCTTATGTATGGTTCTACGAAGCACACAGATAAAATAAAGTTCACAACTTAGTTTGTTTAATTTTAATATATGTGTAAAAGTAATATTCAAACATATTTGACCAACTTCAAAATATCCAAAATCTATCAAATGCAGTTCACTAAATCATAGACAAAAATGTCATAAATTTTCAATATCTTAAATAAGAGACATAATAAACTTTTGCATAAAAATATACAAATCTGCAAACCTACCTTTGACCTCCCACAATTATCATGCATACATGCAACATCCTATGATAAATTACCTAAATACAACCCATTAGAATTTCTCATCCAACGAATGATATGAAACTTTTAAAATGTTATGTAATTACAGTTAGTTGCATCACGCACAAACGTAGCTTTCCTGAGTACGTTCAACAGCCTCAAAAAACTAAAAAGCCAGTTCTCCACTTCTCAATCTGCTGCTTTTCTGAAAAGTCCTGGAAAATTGAGGCTTTTATTGGCTGCTGCTGATGTTAATTGGTAGTTGGGCCAGCCAATTATGGTACAGGGCATATTCTAATTCACAGAAAGACAAGGCCATATCCAGAGTTTAAAATTGCCAAGGTCCATCATACATTATCCCATGCACATTAATGATTAAGTACAGAACAAAATGAAGACCAAAACCTCATCAATGGGCAACGACTAAGGTTAACAGACTGTTATGATAGATGGAAATAAGTACAACTTGTATTTGGGGAAAAAAAACATATCACAGCTAAAGTGTTTCCAGTATTTCCTCTGTTATTTTAAAAAGTCATAAACATTCTTCTTCTTCTGGCCAGTATGCATACTGAATTCAGCTCATCTTCATGTTGATGGAAATTTAGTTTGGCTGCCTCATCTTGTTGTACTCCCTCCACCTTAATCAGGTGTAGTACAGATAACCACACAGACAGTTTGAAAGCATTTTTTTAGTTATGTTCTTATTTTGTTAAATGCACAGCAGAAAAATACAGAGATCTTGCCCTCGGTGTCCTCAATTGTAGAAACGGGCTTGCAGACAGCAAGCTTCTAGTCTTTTCCAAAGCCAGAGTCTGCTCTGTAGTAACAGTTGATGGAAGTTTGTGGTTCTTTCTACTACAAAATTAAGAGTTATGCAGAAACCTAGTTAATAAATCACAAAGGAATCATGGACATCATATGTCCAAGCCAGGGCGCATTTCGAAAGGGGGTCAGAAAATAACTTGTGGGTCCACTGACTCTCATTTACTTTTTTGTGACAGTAGGGGAGCAAAGGACTAGATGTAAAGGGGTGTAACTTATAGGCTTCCAATAGGAAGTTTTTATTTTTCTGTGAAAATATAAAAGAGAAAAAATAGGGTCCTTCTGCATGAGCCATCTGTGCTGGAAGACCAGATTCTAGATTTTTGATCTGAGGTAGTGTAAAATCAATAAGCTTTCCTTAAAATGCCCCCCACGCCACAATGTGGACACCTCTGCTTCTGGGGGGTGACGGTGGAGGGGGCTTGGGCACCTGGCCCTTTCCCCATATGTCCTTTTTTGTGGGTGTTAAGCGTCTTTACTTGTGGAGGCCTGCCTGTGGCCCTCAACAGTAACTTTTAGCTTTTAATTACATTTAAGATTAAATTAATAATCAATCTGGCTGTTGTCAGTTACATGATAATCATTAACCATTGCTCATCCTTGACATGCGTCTAGCTTTGATTTGCTTTGCCAGTAAGGTAAGATGTGCAGAGACCTTTGGCTCGGCAGGTGCAAAAAGTTAATAAGGGGCACAATTTTAAAACAGTTCAAAACCACATAATTTATAGTGTACAATCCTGATTAAAAACAACCGATATTCATCAAGAATCTAATAGAGAATTGCAACATATCAATGTCATCAGATGGGAACCATGCAAAGCAAAAGTAGCCTGTTTTCTCTCTGATGCGGTTCAGTGTTGGTGTTGAGAAGCTGCTGCTTGGCAGTGTTGATCAAATACCATAAACATTAAAGACACCATAGGAGAGCTGGTAGCTGATTTAACAAGTGTTATAAAGTAAATTATGGAATAATTTAGCTTGCTGTTATGTCTTGCTCAATAAACCCTCATATCTGACATGGCAACTCAGCTGTAGAAGCTTTAAAGATCCAGCCAGAGGGATTAAGTTTACTTTTCTATCAAGTCAAGAGATAAAATTAATTCATGGTATTTTCAGCACACAGCGATGCCATACAAATATTTAAAAAAAAATCAAATAATTTAAATATTAAAATAATATATATTTATTTGGATAAGAATAGATACGTTTATTTGACAAATGCATTTCAAGTTTTATTAAAATGTGCACATATATAAACATCAATTTTGACAATCAATTTTAAACATCAACCTACTGCAGTCTGAATTGTTGGTATAGTTGTCCATTTTCAGCTTCTGTTTATGCATTGTAAAAAAAAAAAGTTGAGTTTACTTAAAAAAACAAGTCAACACATTTCACTAGCTTTTTGAGTATTTTCAACTTGACTCTATTTGACTCTTCACTGTCAAGTTGAAATTACTCAAAAAGCCCCTGAAATGTGTCGACTTGTTTTTTTAATTAAACTAAGTTTTTTTTTATTTGTTACAGTGTGTGACATTTTTAGATGTGAACAGCTGAGATTATGGGCCCAACCATTCTGGTTAAGGGTCTACAGCAGTAACTCCGTTTCATTCACGGCCGATCACCTCCAGGTCAGACCTGGTGTGCAGCGGTGAAGACACGCCTACTAGGTTAGGTGAAAGGAGCAGAGAGCAAACCAAAGGTACGCTGTACCTGAGCTTTGTGGTGTGTTCCTCTCTGCTGCACATCCGACCACCGGACTGTCAAGCTAATTAAGTCTGCAGATGACACCACTGTTATTGGACTCACCTCGGACAGGATGAGACTGGTTTCCTGGTGCAGCCATAACAACCTGGTGCTGAAAGCCCAGAAGATAGTGAAGATTATTGTGGACTTTAGGAAGCACAAAGCCTCAATCCCCCCCCCCCCCCCCCCCCCCCCCCCCATCACTCAGACTGACACCCCTATCACCAACGTGGACAATGTACTTCCTGAGGCAGCTGAAGAAATTGCCATCACGGATGATAATGCGATCTACACTGCTATCATTGAGTCCATCCTTACCCCCTCCATCACCGTGTGGCACACTGGTGCCACCATCAGGGACAAACAGAGATTGCAGCGTGTTGTGCGCTCTGCTGAGAAGGTGATTGGCTGGAGGCGTTCAGGTCGGATCACAGCTGACCCTTCTCAATCTGGACACAGAGTGTTTGACCTGCTTCCTTCAGGCAGGAGGCTCCAGTCCATTCGGATCAGAACCTTGCGCCATAAGAACAGTTTCTTCCCCGCCACCTGCTCTGTTTCAGTCACATGACCCTGCGTTGTGTTTTTTTGACATGAAGTTTCTTAGGCTGCTACAGGGCTGGTAAAATGCTCTGTCCAGTACAGGGTGAAGGAAAACATAATGTGGTCTCAGTCGATCCCTCCGCTCTGGGTCAGGTAGCCTCTATTATTTTGCTATAAAGAAACATCAGGGTGTTGTATGGCGTAGCGGTTACAGCGCACACGCTATATATGGAGGCCTTTGTCCGTCCTGAGTTCAAATGCTCGTTCTTTGGAGACTTCTCCCATGTCTCCCCCCCCGTTTCTAAGCTGTGCACTTTCAAATAAAGGCCACTATGGTCACAAAACATTTGGGGAAAAAAACAAAAAACAACATGACTTTCTTCCTGAGGAACATGCCTCAAACCCCAAGTGCAGCCTACCTTTGGTTTGTTCTTCTCTCCTTTGACTTAACGTTACTAGGCGTGTTTTAAACTCCACACAGGATCTGGGCTGGAGGTGAATGGCTGTGAATGAAATTACTGTAAGTTACTGCTACACAATCTCAGGTGCTAAAAGTTTTGGTCTGTAGTCTTTGCAGCTCACAACTAAAAATATCACATAAACAGTAGCTTAAAAATACTGTAGAAGCTATTTGGACTGCGGCATATATGGAAAGCCAGACATGCCACTATTCAATAAATCAAAATATCCAAAAATAGATATTTATACATGTGAACATTTTTATGAAACTTAAAATAAATTTGTCAACTAAATTAATCTATTCTTATCTTAATAAATACATTTTATGTGCATTCATATTTATAATTTTATTTTCTTATTTATTACCTAATGGCTGTGTGCATAAGATACATTTATTTTTTCTCTCCTCTATAAAAAGAAATCAAAGCCTGTCAGAGGTGCTAACACTACTATAGAAAAGTAGTTGTGGGGTGGGGGTGGGGGGGTGTTTCTATGTATAAACTGGAGATACAGACAGCACCTTCTTCATCAGTTGTGCCTCCCACACACTGTCAGAGTCAGGAAAGCTGAAGAGCAACAATGACTCATCAGTTTTCAGTCTAATTAGATCAAACAGTTATATCTGGACGCCAGGAAACAGACTAGCTTATATAACAGCTGTCTGTAAAGGACAACGTTAGAGACAATGTTAACAGGGAATAAATTATCTTAAGCTTAATAAAGAATTGAGTTTTCTCTTCTAAAAGTACATTTAAGTACATCTATTTTAAATACAGCAAAATATCCATGTAAATGTATTCTTTCCTTGAGCACCTTTCACTCTCGGGAATTCTATATACCATCTTTGAATTTCTATCACTTTGATAAAATTAAAGTCATTTACAAAATGTTTTACAGCTTTTCTTTGTCATTCCCCTTAATACATTTCTATTGCTATTCATCTAGTGAGGGGATTAACAAGATAGGCATTTCGACAAACATAGTGGGATTTAGATTTAAACATTTCTTGTTCATTGCCTCTTTAAGGCAGCACAAATGAGCATCTGCTCTACAACTTTGACTATTCCATCGCTATGTGTGTGTGATAGAATGTTCGTGGTGTCAGCATGATGCTGTGAGAGCGCTGTTCTTGAATTATGACAGAAAAACATTTGTAGGTAAACAGAAGATTGATGGAAATGATTCCAGGGTTATTCTGAAAGAAAAAGTTGTTAGAAAGCCTGACTGGGTTGAACACCTTCGGGACAGCACCATCTCGTGAAACATGGTGGTGGTAGTATTATTCTGTGGGATTCATTTTGTTAACTTCAGATGGCAGCTAGCCAGAATTAAATGGTGGGATGAATGAAATTTAACAGAGGGCAATATCAAAGTATGTCCAGTGAAAGGTTGCAAAAGATTTAATACTAGACCAGAGGTTCACCTTCCAGCGGGACAATGAGTGTGAACATACAGCCTGAGCTACAACAGATCACAGGTGTTCAACTTTAGGTCCTTGAATACCACTGTGTCCTACAACTTAGACATTTCAACAAACCTGATTCAAATGTTTAGGTCATCAGCGGGGCTCTGAAGAACTAGATAGCATGCTGAGGAGCCATTTTATTTAGTGTTCATAGCAAGAGTTTTACACCCCTGCCAAAGTAGAGATCTACATCCAATTGAGAAATGCTAAATGGCCTGTACTTGTGTAGCGCTTTATCTAGTCTTTATCTAGACTTTATCTAGACTTCAAAGCACTTCACAGTACATTCAGTCATTCAGCCACAGCTGTCCTGGGACGCACTGACAGAAGCGAGGCTGCAGAACACTGGATGCCACCTGGCCCTCTAGTCACCACCAGTAGGTAAGTTAGGTGAAGTGTCTTGCCCAAGGACACAACGGAAAATCTTGAAAAAATTCTTTACAAAGAATCTCTACTCCCTATTTGACTTTAGCTTGAGCAATTTTTTTTACAAAAGAAAAGGTAAAAATATCCATCCCTTGATGGTAGCCTTTATGACTTGCAGTTGTCAGTGCAGTAAAAACCAGAAAAACCTACAGGAAATGATAGTTAATTGTTTTTTAGAGTTCAGGCAGAATAAAGGAGCATTGGCTCTGATACATCGACTCTAGCTGCCTTGCAAAGAGAGAGAGAGAGTCTCAACACCGATGTCCTCTCACTTCACTGCAGAGGCTTGCTATTGGTCTAGCAAATGCTGACAGCAGTGATGTTTTTCTGTAGTGGAGGGAGGGGGAGAGCAGCCTCACTCTATAAAGGCTCGGGATCTGCAGTATCACTGAACTGGTGCAGTGCAAAACGCACACTCATCCTCACTGATGGTGTGCAGAACAAGGGGGACATAAAAAAAAAAACCTTCTGAAACTAAAACATACATCTTTTTCTTAAAACCCTCAAAAATCCACAACAACAACAAACAAAAAATCATCATGAGCTACGAGTCCTTCTTCTCTCATCGACGTCCTTGGGACAGCCACAAAGGCTCCCGACCTATCACCAAATCTTCCATGTCGTCCTCTCTGTACTCCTCTCCTCGAGCTCCTCCATCTGCAAAGAGGATCCTGAAGATGACCTCTTCTTCCCTACCTGATGGCTCTCAGAGGATGAATCTGGTTCAGGCAAGCGCCATCAACACAGAGCTGCTGGAAATGCGGTCCCAGGAGAGGGAGCAGCTTGTGGACCTGAACGACCGCTTCGCCACCTACATCGAGAAGGTGAGGCACCTTGAGCTGCAGAACCGAGCCCTGTTGGCCGAGTTGGATGCATTAAGGAGGAGGCAGAATGACCCATCCCGGCTGCAGGTGTTCTATGAGGGGGAGGCTCGGAGTTTGAGAGCCATGATCGACTCAGAGAACAATGAGAAGATGCAGATGGAGGCAGAGAGGGACTACCTGCAGGACATGTATGAGCAGATGAAAGAACGCTACGAAGAAGAGGCAAGGCGCCGCTTGGATGCTGAGGAGGGCCTGCAGAGAGCCAGAGAAGAGGCAGGCCGGGCCGTGCTCCACAACTGTGACACAGAGGCCGCCGTGGTCTCTCTGTGCGACGAGATAGTCTTCCTGAAGAAGGTGTTTGCAGAAGAGCAAGCAGAGCTCCAGTCCCAGCTGCAGGTGGCAAACATCAGCGTGGATGTGGAGTTGTCCAGGCCCGACCTCTCCACCGCCTTGCGTGACATCCGGACGCAGTATGAGCGGCTCGCCAACAAGAACATGCAGGCTGCCGAGGACTGGTACAAGAGTAAGTTTGCAAGCGTGGCGGAGATGGCCAGCAAAAACAACGAGGCCGTGCACGCCATCCGGGAGGAGACCATGGAGTACCGGAGGCTGCTTCAGTCCCGCTCCTCGGAGATTGATGCTCTCCGGAATGTCACCAACTCACTAAACAAACAACTGGAGGATCTGGAGGACACGCAGGCCAAAGAAGTAGAGAAGTACCAGGTAAGAATGGGAAATACTTTGTTGAACCTGCTTTGAATTTCTCTCCCATAATACCATAAAAATGCTATATTATGATTCCAATATTCCTATCATTTGTGATTATGTAGAGCTGTGTGTTTTCTATTTGTAGGACAGGATAAGTGAACTGGAGCTGGACATTACTGAAGCAAAGCAGGAGATGGCGCGCTACTTGAGAGATTACCAAGACCTTCTCAATGTGAAGATGGCCCTTGACATTGAAATTGCTGCTTACAGGTGAGACATTGTTTTATTTGCTCCAAGTAAACACAGTCAGTATGCTGTGTCTGATACATGTCCTTTTTTCTTTTTCTTCTCAGGAAACTCTTGGAGGGGGAGGAGATTCGGTTGACCTACCCTTCCCTTCCAGCTCTAAATTAAACCTAAACGTTGTCGGCGTAACGTAACACAGATTTCTTCAGACCCTCTTTTTCTCTTCCATAAATGTTCTTCTCCCCAAACTCTTTATCCCCTCCGCCCTCACCTTTTCCTCTAACTTCAGTCTCTCTGTGAAACAACCATTCATCAACTCTTCAAAGAAACAGACCGAAAACAGAAACTCATCTCCCTCAAGACGGCAGCGCCCTTGTGCTAAACAAGAGGTCCATAAGAAGTCCCCCTTCTTCTACACACGTATTGACATCACACATCATGAAGATGGCGACCTGTCCAACACAGCGTGGCTGGACTGCATTAGTTACTTAACAATGGCAGGTGGCAGTACTGTACTGACTGAGTTCCTGTCCGTGAAGCAGGCTAAGGTCCAAGCAGCAGAGTTTGCCGCTGGACTTTCTCGATCCCTCTGTATCCGAACATTTGACCAACTGTTTGTGAAGGAGGTTGAAAGAAATCCAGTTATCTCTCAATGCTCGGATCTTATCTGCAGCATTTTTACACCTGGAACTCAAGCAGTCCGTTAAGCAATGCCCTACTTCCGGTTATGTGGTAATAATGTAGAGCCAGTAACTTTAAACGTTTTCTTTAAATGAAGATGGTCTGTTTTTTTATGATATGGTGGTACAAAAATTGGGTGAATCTGTTTTTTTATTATTGAAAAATTGGATCTTTGAATAAACAATAGAGTACCTAACTCCCAGACAGATAAATACATTGAAATCCTGAGGGTTTCCCCTTTAGGTATTGTCTCATAGGAGATTTGTGCCAAATCTGTTCTACAATGTCATTCAAAGCTAGAAAAATATCAACATGACAGATGTATCCGTAGGAGCGCCTTGTTCTTTGTCAGTTGATTTTGGATCTAATTGGTGATTTACGCCTGTGAAACCCATAAAACTTTGGCACCATTACAATCGGTGTCCTTGTAACCACAAACCGCAAGTTGAATAAACATAAAACTGACCTGCATCTGTGTATTTTTGTATCCATTTATATATATTAGATATCCTTACCTATATGTGACCAAGGTATTTGAACATAAATTTAATTGTTTAATTTCAAGTTTTACTTACATTTTACTTGAGACAGGAAAAAAACGAAAGCCAAGTTCGTCACCTGACATGTTAATTTGGTATGAGTTATAGATTTCTGATTCATACGTCTTATGTAATTTAGGGCACCAGGATAATTTCTTCAAAGGTTAAACTGTATTAGATCAAAAGGATTTTAGCAAAGTAATAGAATAATGAAACATCTCGCTGACACCTTCCATTTAAAGCTTCTGTACTAAAAGACTGACACACCAAGGCACCGATTGATTCATATTCAGTTGAAAAATGGCCTGCAGCATCATAAATAACTTCCAACAATAACTCTAAAAACAAAAAACAGAATGCACTGCTTATTGCAGATGAAGTGCTATGGCAATGCGAGTAAGCAACGTTTTGATATACTTCACTTCCCTTGAGGAAATGAAAGCACTAACACAGACCTCCAGATGTCAAAACACAGCATAAAAATGAGGAGAAATTGTCTTTTCTGTGGGTAACTAATATTTACCCACCTGCTGTTATCATATTCTGATGATAACAGCTAACAACTCTGATGTCAAAATGAGTCCAGAGCAGCTAAATATACTCCTGATTTGGATCGTTTTAAGCTATTTTTGGACAGAACAATAGAGTTCAAGGGTTCTTTGAAGTTGCAGCTTTTTATTTTATTTATTTTTTAATTTAATTTCTCACTGTTCTGGTGCAAACAGAACTGATCTGTGTTACTATCGCCTCAAAGGTGTGTGTTGATTTTAACAGAAATGATCTTAGTTATTGCAAATATATAACACTTGTAGTATTACAGTGGGGCAAAAAAGAATTTGGAAGCCACCAATCTGCAACTTGTCCCTCTTAAGATGAGAGAGGTCTTTATTTTCATCATAAGTACACTTTCACTGAGTGTAAAAAAATTGAGAAAATCACATTGTATGTTTTTTTAATAATATATTTGTATAATGGTGCAGGAAATTAGTATTTGGTCAGTAACAAAAGTTCCCCTCAATATTTTTTAATATAACTTTGGTTGCCACTTACAGAGGTCAAACATTTCAAGTAGGCCTTAACCAGGTTTGCACACATTGTAGCAGGTACTTTGGTCCATTCTGCCATGCACGTCTTCCCTGGAGCTGTGAAGTTTTGGTATGGTATTCTTTGGATGCGACTCAACATTCTTTGCCCTCCAAAGACGGTGAGTGTAGTTTATACCAAAAAGTTAGATTTTGGTCTTATCTGACCACAAGACATTCTCCCAGTCCTCCTCTGGATGACCTATGGTCTTTGGCATGCTTTAGACAGGCCTGCACATGTCCTGGCTTAAGTAGGGGGACCTTTGGAGCTCAACAGGATTTTTTATTCTGTCGTAACATCCGCAGAGTCATCACCGTTTTATGATAGTTTTATTGTTAAGCCCCCAAATCAGCCTTTGGGGCAGATGAAACCTTATTACAAGCAGCATTTGGACTGCGCCGAGCAGCCCGTTCTACGGATACAGCTGATCAAGTATACTGCTGAACGACTCAAACTGGCTCCGAACTTCTCAGGGTGAATGAAAAAACATTAAAAGTGCTCAAAATAAGTCCCATCCATCCATCCATTTTCTGAACCGCTTAGTCCTCAAGGGGTCGCGGGGGGGCTGGTGCCTATCTCCAGCTGTCAACGGGCGAGAGGCGGGGTACACCCTGGACAGGTCGCCAGTAAAAATAATTCCCATTTACAAAAAACAAATCATTCAGTGTTCTGCTGCTGCTGTGATTTAAGGAAAAAAAATCCCCTTTTTACTTCACTTATTTACTTATATTTTTGATTTTTTTTTCTTCAAAAATGTCATTGATGTTCTTTTGAAAGAAACATATGATTTCCCTTTAACAATCTTAATTTTTACTGTTTTCTGCACTATAAAATGGATAATTTTCTTTGCATTCACTCATTGTTAGGATTTACTCTGAAAGAGGAGCAAATTAAGTTTGAGTGAAAATTCAGATTTTTTTCGCACTCTCTGGGAAACTGACACAATGACTCAAATGAATAAAAAAACTGACTTAATTTTATTGAGTGACTCCTTCAAACCAGTGTCAGTAGAAAGCCTAGAGTTTACCATAACTACTTCAGTGTAAACAGTAGTAGTAAAAAGTGTTAGAAACAACCCCCTTATTTGAATATACTCCTGTAAATAAATCAAATCTAGAAATGTGGAAATAAATAAAATTGTGAGGTGAAGCTAAAATTAGTTTACTAATTGTGATTAGATTAAACTAATTAGCACCATTGATTTAGGTCTAAACCAATAAACAATGCAAGGAAAAATATTCTGTGGATTAGCTAATGTTTTTCTTAAACAATCTTTCTTTGGAGAAATTATCCTATTTATGGATTGATCATGGCAGGGATTAATCTATGTTTAATATTCTGATGCACTAAGAAGCAGCTTTCAAACGCGGCTAACAAGATTAGTTTTCTGTTTAAACAATCTACTTTAAACCAATCTCTATTTTGAATTCCGTCAAAAGCCACTCTTATTTATATATTACACATTAAACAAAGAAAATAAAACTTATGTTGGACTGAGTAATTCAGACTGCAGGATTTAAAATGACTCTCGATTGGAAGATCTTTCAAAATCCTTGTTAAACCTACAGGCCGAATGGCCTGTCTGTACCTGAAAAATAGCAACTGAAATCTTACACAAAGTACCAAATCACAGCGAGAACACAACCTTTAAATCCTATTTATGCTCAACTAATCTTGGGTCTGCCCAGACAGAGCTTATTTAATGATCAAAGTTCTGCAAATTCTCTCCATGGATGATGAAGGGGTTGGGGGGGGGAGCTCAACAATGTTAGCCAACGGCTAACAAATGCTGCTGTAGCTAAACAGTGGACCTCCTGACTGTTGGGGACACAGGTAGCTTGCCTTTGGCTGGACGTCGGCTCGTCTTCTCCGATTTGGCTAAGCATAAATCAATTCCAATTTTCCTTCCCTGAACAGTGCCTCTTTCGAACTTTTCCAGCACAGTGTCTAAGCCCACATAGCTTTGTGGTGGCGGGTGAATGAGGCTGTTAGCTGGCTCTGATCCTGCGGCCTTGCAGGGGTTCGGCTTTCTCTCTCCCTCTTTCCTGGCAGCCTATGTTGTCATGATGACTTTGTGACTGCTTTTTGCTGAAGCTTTTGTTAAGCTAACTTCGCCCATGTCCTCACCCACTACCCTTCTTCTGAGATGGTATTGGAAATACAACCTACCTGTTCTAGACCGTACCGTTCCGTACTGTTCTGGTCTGAGGCGACCCTAGTGGAAAAGGGGCATTAGAAAGCTTTGAGCAGAACAATGGGTTTGTTTCATCAGTAGGCTCTTATTTACCTGATCAATCAGCAGTCTTTGTCTTGCTTGGAGAGAGTTTCTCCCAGTAACTCTTGTTTTTCCTTTGTCAGTGAAGGAAAGGTCTGCATGCAGGAGTTTCTCCGCTTTGTCCATGCCCTTGGACAAAGGGCTAAGCTGGAGGAGACGGGGTCTCTCTGGTCAGACTCATGCCGAGCCCAAATGAAAGAGAAAGATTGAGACACTACTTTTCCGGCAGTAAAACCTCTCCCTTTCCTGTTGGAGCTGCGCTCTCTTCTTCTCCAATTGTAGCTGGGTTATCTTCTTCTTGTGGGAGCTAGAATGCAGATTAGCGCCACCCAATGGCTGTGTGTGACCCAACACAGGCCAAGAAGTTCAGTTTTGGTTTAATCACTCTAGCGCACCTTCCTGTGACATGTTCAAACTTGTTAGGATTTCTTTTAATGATATCTTTCTTGTGCCACCCTTATAAAGGCCAGATCTGTGGAGAGCATGGTTAGCAGTTGTCAAAAGATAATCCCATCTGAGCTTTGGATCTCTGCCGCTCATCCAGATGTATAATGGGTCTCTCGGCTGCTCCATTGATTTGTTATTTTCAGGATCAGTCAGTCAGTTTAGATGGACAGCCATTACTTTGTTAGAGTTTCCGTATAGCTTTATCTTGAGATTTTATTTTCTAACCACACCCCTAACTTATCCCTGACCATGCTCTATGATGATAGTGCTTGTTTGTTAAACCACATTATCTAACAAACCTCAAGACACATTTTTAAAATTATTTTTTTTTAAAGAATAAATGTTTCTACAATTTTCTTTCCCTTTACGGTTTATTATTTCTTTGTCAATTACATTCAATCCTATTACAATGTATTAGCTTTTGGGGTTGCAATGGGGAGCCTAAGTCATGCCATTCTACTTCCGGTCCATGGGTCCCCAAATGTCCAACAAAATGAATGAGAGTCAATGGAGCGATAAAAGTTATTTTCTGATCCAGTTTGAAATGCGCCGTGGATCGAACCCAAGATGTCCGTGACTTTTAAAAACTAAGTTTGATGCAGAGAAAATGGTGATTTTCGACCGGAGGTAAAAGTTACTTTAGGTTTTGTTTAAAAAACGCTTAGTGGACTATAACTGCAGAAGAAGAAGGAGAGTGAGGGCCATAGCGTCCAGAATGAAGAAAGGAGCATTAAACATGAAGAAAACCACTATAAATCTGACCATGTGGAAAGTAGCAGCTATGTCGGGGGTAACACAGTCGGTGGAGTGAGAGCCAGCATGGAGGAGAAGCTCTACAAGCTCTAGGTGAGTGTTTTACGTGCTATAGCTAGTACTAACTCCCGTTAGCAAAATTACGTCATATATGCGACTTCTGATTTGTAGGAATTTTGAATGTGAATTTTTACAATGAAATAAATCCCAAATCACTAGTAGTCTAAATGTACATCAATAGTTTTCATTAAAATCGAAGTACCACATATGTGTGATTCAGGACGTAAGACAAAGCGGACCAGAAAATAACTTTTATCGCTCTATTGACTTCCATTCATTAATTTTTTCGGTTTGGGGACCCATGGGCCGACCGGAAGGGGAGGAGACTTAGGCTCCCCATGTACCAAGAACAAAAAAATATTTCACTTTTGCACAATGCGGTTACTACTTTGTGTTTAGCTATTCTCCTCAATATAAATAGTATGCAGTGCATCTGGAAAGTATTCACAGCACTTCACGTTTTCTACATTTTTTTTACTACTAAAGCCTTATACCAAAATGGATTATAAAAAAATTATTACCTTAAAATTCAACACCCCATAATGATAATGTAAAAAGAAATTTTTAGATTGTTGCAAATTTATTAAAAAAAAAAAACAGAGAAATCACATGTACATAAGTATTCACAGCCTTTCCTCAGTATTTTGTTGATTACAGCCTCAAGTCGTTTTTAATATGCTGCCACAAGCTTGGCACACCTATCTTTGGGTAGCTTTGCCCATTCCTCTTTGCAGTACCTCTCCGGCTCCATCAGGTTGGATCAAAAGCGTCGGTGCACAGCCATTTTCAGATCTCTCCAGAGATGTTCAATTGGGTTTAGGTCTGGGCTCCGGCTAGGTCACTCAAGGACATTCACCGAGTTGTTCTGTAGCCACTCCTTCGATATTTTGGCTGAGGATCATTGTCCTGCTGATAGGTGAACCGTCGGCCCAATCTGAGGTCAAGAGCGCTTTGGAGCGGGTTTTCATCCAGGATGTCTCTGTGCTTTGCTGCATTCATCTTTACCTCTATCCTGACTAGTCTCCCAGTTCCTGCTGCTGAAAAACATCCCCACAGCATTATGCTGCCACCATCATGCTTCACTGTAGGGATGGTACTGGCCATGTGATGAGCGGTGCCTGATTTTCTCCAAAAATAATGCCTGGTATTCACTCCAAAGAGTTTTTTATCTCATCAGACCAGAGGATTTAGTTTCTCATTGTCTGAGAATCCCTGAGGTGCCTTTTAGAAAACTCCAGGTGGGCTGCCATGTGCCTTTTACTAAGGAGTGGCTTCCATCTGGCCACTCTACCATACAGGCCTGATTGGTGGATTGGTGCAGAGATGGTTATCCTTCTGGAAGGTTCTCCTCTCTCCACAGAGGAATGCTGGAGCTCTAACAAAGTGACCATCGGGTTATTGGTCACCTCCCTGACCAAGGCCCTTCTCCCCCGTTCACTCAGCTTAGAAGGCCGGCCAGCTCTAGGAAGAGTCTTGGTGGTTCCAAACTTCTTCCACTCACAGATGATGGAGGCCACTGCGCTCATTGGAGCCTTAAAAGCAGCAGACATTTTTTTCTGGAACCTTCCCCAGCCTTGTGGCTCAAAGCAATCCTGTCTCGGAGGTCTACACTCAATTCCTTTGTCTTCATGCTTGGTTTGTGCTTTGACATGCACTGTCAACCCAGGGGCCTTATATAGACAGGTGTGTGCCTTTACAAATCATGTCCAATCAACTTCATGTACCACAGGTGTACTCCAATTAATCTGCTGAAACACCTCAAGGATGATCAGTGGAAACAGAATGCACCTCAGCTCAGTTCTGATCTTCACATCAAAGAATGTGAATACTTATGTACATGGGATTTCACAAATTTTTAATAAATTTGCTACAAAAGTTTAAACATTTCTTTTTACATTGTCATTATGGGGTGTTGTGTGTTGAATTTAAAAAAGAAAAGAAAAAGTTTAATCAATTTTGGTATACGGCTGTAAAATAAAAAAATGTGGAAAAAGTGAAGCGCTGTGAATACTTTCCGGATGTAGGCTACTGTATGCTTAAATGTGTTCACGTAAAATGACCCAAAAAAGCGTTTAAAGTTAAATCTTGCATTCAAACTGTCGGTTAATATATTTTAACATAAATAGGCACGTAGAGTTTTTAGATGTGTGAAACGCTATACACCAATCAGCCGCCAGATGACAGTAAAACACACAAACAACATACGTCTTTTAAATTACTTCCGCTAGTCATAGGACACAAACATGGCTGCCATGTTGTGTCTGTAACGCTTGCGTCTCAAAGTTAAATTCGTTCAAAGGTTAAACACCTCAATACATCAAGTTTTCTGGTACATTTACCAGCTAGGTCTTTATAGCTGCAGACATGTTTCTGGTTAGCAGCGGGAGGAGCGTCCAGGTTGCCCGGCTCCTCGCGCCGCGGAGCGCCGTACTCGTGGAGGCTGTCCGGGGCCGAAAGTCCCGCACCGACCCGGTGGCCAAGTCCAAAGAAGGACGGATTAAAGTACCTCCACCCGTCGATCCGGTGGAGATGGTGGTTCTCAAGGAGAGATACTCTGAGTACGAACTGATCATGAAGGCGCTTCGGTATGTATACCTCTAAACTGGTGTCAGTCAGAGGTGGGAGGGCTGCTGTAATCCGTGGTAACATTTCTGTCTGTGAGTGTTATATGCTTATATTAGGCATATTGTATCGGTAAAAGCAAACATTAATAATCATTAATAGTGTAAAAGTGCCTTTGCATTCTCTACGTGTGCCTACATTAAAAAGATGTCAGATAAGATGAATTTCTCCTTTAGGTATTACAGATGCACCGATCTGTCTTTTCTGGTCGATACCATTTCCTATTTTCTTTGAGGTCTGATCTGCCGATATCACTTTTGCTCAGTTCAGACTTTTTCTTTTCTGTCAAGAATTAGAATATGTGAAGCAAACAAAAAATACTGCAGGTTATTTGACAGAAGCAGGGGTTTGGAAGGCAACCGGATATAAAGGAAATATAGCATTGTACTTATTGTATTCTAAAAGCTCCTGATTTTAATAAAACAAATGCATCAAAGTACACAATGTTTGCTTGAGACTTGAAACGGTTGGGGATGTTATTTTTAATGCATGTAATGAATTGACCTAAGAATTCAGATTTCCCAAGTCTGATCTTTCAAACCCTAATCAGACCTGATCAAGGGAAAAACCATCTGATTCCGATCCCCAGTCGACTGATCGATGCAGGACATTTTTCTTCTTCTTTTTATTAACCGCAAACTGGTTTCAGTGAAAAATGTCCAATTTTTCTTCAATATTTTCATGAATCTTGACTGAATCTTTCAACCTGCTCTCCTTTTATCAGCCTTGAGTTTAAGGAGGAGGTGCTGCGTAGGAAGTACGAGGAGGAGACGGGTTCTCAGGCAGAAGAGCGAGCGAGGCAGGAAGAGGAGCAGCATCGCGCCCTGATGGACTGGAATGCTCAGGAAAACCTCCGGATTCTCAAAGCCAGGTAGGGAAGATCTTGGATGGAAAATAAATGTTTAAGGCTTCAAGACTACGATGGTGTCTCCTTACAAATTAACGGGTCGGTTCAACCCTATTATGTTAGGATATTAAGGATCCAAAAGGAAGAGGAGGAAGCTGAGAACAAGAAAATGGAAGCTGCCATTCAGCGAGAACAAGAACTACAGGAGTTCGTTAAAGAAAAAGAGAAAGAGATTTTGCAGCTGCAGGTATAATGTTTTTTCTCAAACACACACCTCAGTTGTAGTCAGTAAAATTAACAATTAATCCAGGAGAAAAAAAACAAAGCAAATCTGAAGCATAAAACTTTGGGTTGACATGATTAATGAGCTTTTTTTAACCCCCACCCGTAACATATGATCTCACAGTGATGTTTGTTTTTGAACTGCCAACAGGAGGAGGCTAAGAACTTTATCACCGTGGAGAACCTGGATCAACGAATCGAGGAGGCTCTGGACAATCCTAAGAATTACAACTTTGCCATTGACAAAGACGGGAAAGTGGTGAAAAGGACTGTGCTGGAGTGAAACGGCTGATTTGATATGTGTTTGTAATCCTTCCATCAAGACTTTGAGCAGAACTCAGCGGTCCGTTTTTTTTTTCTGAAAGGATGATGCTTTCTGAGACTGAATGCTCAAAATGGTTTAAAGAAACTCCCGGGAATCTCTGGAAGCCGGTTCATGACCGAACGTGGAAGTTAAACTCCTGCTTTTATGTTCCACATCACATTTCTGGTTTGTTCTTTTCATCAGCCATGTGTTAGTGCAAGAAAACCATCATGTGCAGCTTGCAGGCTTTTCTTAAGATTAAAGTATAGGAATCTGATATATTAGTGAGACTTCTCATTCATTTATTTTTAAATACAGAGTATATCTTCAAGGAATATAAATAATTGCAACACCTTTGTAAAAAGTTACTGAAGGGAAATTGTAACAACTGTCTATAACATAGGCCCTGTTTACACAGAGACAAAATGGATATAGTTTCAAAAACGATGTCTGTAAAAACAGCACCACAATAATATAAACCTATGTCCAGTTTAAGATGCTGCAGTACAAAAGCTGGGCCACCTGGTGGCGCTGTGACAGTGCCAGAGAACCAACACTGAGTAGTCAACCTAGTGGAAAACATGACAAATCTAGCTTCAAATGAGAGCTTTATTCAAAAGTAAATACTGTCTGGTTCTCTGGATCCATTTTTGCTGCTGGTGACAGATAAGGTCAGTATTTGATTTATTAGGACCACAACACCGTACAGCATCATGTTTGTTCACTTTATGATAGAGTTGCACATGCGCGTTAAATATAGGAGTGGGGAGGCGACAAAATCCACTCCGAAAAAATGCTGGAGAGTTAATAAACACGGCGACAACTGAGTCGCCGTTGTGAGAAGTCTCCACTATAGAACCAGATTCAAACATGTCCATCCTGAAAAAAGAAACCATCCATCCATCCATCCATCTTCCTCCGCTTATCCGGGGTCGGGTCGCGGGGGCAGTAGCCTAAGCAAGGAGACCCAGACTTGCCTCTCCCCGGCCACTTGGGCCAGCTCCTCGGGAGGAATCCCGAGGCGTTCCCAGGCCAGCTGGGAGACATAATCTCTCCAACGGGTCCTGGGTCTTCCCCTGGGTCTCCTCCCGGTGGGACATGCCCGGAACACCTCACCAGGGAGGCGTCCAGGAGGCATCCTGACTAGATGCCCGAGCCACCTCAACTGGCTCCTCTCGATGTGGAGGAGCAGCGGCTCTACTCTGAGCTCCCTCCGGATGACCGAGCTTCTCACCCTATCTCTAAGGGAGAGCCCAGCCACCCTACGGAGGAAACTCATTTCAGCCGCCTGTATCCGCGATCTCGTTCTTTCGGTCACCACCCAGCGTTCGTGACCATAGATGAGGGTAGGAACGTAGATCGACCGGTAAATCGAGAGCTTCGCCTTTCGACTCAGCTCTCTCTTCACCACGACAGACCGGTACAGCGCCCGCATGACTGCAGACGCCCTACCAATCCGTCCATCGATCTCCCGCTCCATTTTTCCCTCATTCGTGAACAAGACCCCCAGATACCTAAACTCCTCCACTTGAGGAAGGACCTCATCCCCAACCCGAAGAGAGCACCCTACCCTTTTCCGACTCAAGACCATGGTCTCGGATTTGGAGGTGCTGATCCTCATCCCAGCCGCTTCACACTCGGCTGCGAACCGCTCCAACGAGAGCTGTAGATCACGTTCAGACGAAGCCAACAAGACCACATCATCTGCGAAAAGCAGAGACCCGATCCTGAGGTCACCAAAACGGATCCCCTCAACACCTTGGCTGCACCTAGAAATCCTGTCCATAAACGTTATGAACAGGATCGGTGATAAAGGGCAACCTTGGCGGAGTCCAACTCTCACTGGAAACGAGTCCGACTTACTGCCGGCAATGCGAACCAGACTCTGACACCGGTCATATAGGGACCTAACAGCCCGTATCAGAGGGCCTGGTACCCCATACTCCCGGAGAACCCCCCACAGGACACCCCGAGGGACACGGTCGAACGCCTTCTCCAAGTCCACAAAGCACATGTAGACTGGTTGGGCGAACTCCCACGCACCCTCCAGGACCCTGCCGAGGGTGTAGAGCTGGTCCAGTGTCCACGGCCAGGACGAAAACCGCATTGTTCCTCCTGGATCCGAGGTTCGACTATCCGTCGTACCCTCCTCTCCAGAACCCCTGAATAGACCTTACCAGGGAGGCTCAGAAGTGTGATCCCCCTGTAGTTGGAACACACTCTGTGTTGGAACACACTGAAAAAAGAAACCTATGGAATAAAATGGATTTGCTGCTACACCTGGTTTCATCTCTCTGTAGATGGGGCCTGCTCTGTAAAAATATTTTTTTCTTCTGGTTTTGTCTCATGTTTCTTTGGATTTTGTGTGTTCTTCTCCAGAGCTCTTTGGACACCCCACTGGGGCTCTTAAAAGGAAAAAAAACCTAATTATTATGGCAATAAGGCCCTGTCTACATGGAGAACCACAGACTTTTGCTTTTGAATAAAGCTCTCTTTTGAAGCTAGACTTGTGGTGTTTGCCACTGGGTTGACGCAAGCTCTGTGTTCTTTCCTTCTATTTTTCTCTGGCAGTCTCACAGCGCTACCAGTGGGCCTGCCGTATGTAGTACAGCATCCACGTAAAATTTGGTCTATTGCCATATAACGGAGTTGGATAAGTGAGAAGAAAGCAGTTTGTAACCGGCCCAGCCATTCTCCTTATCTGGCAGCAGTCTTTGTTAGTATTAATGTAGATACAATTGGAGCAAGTAGCATTTTGTGCCATAGGCGATTAAAGTTGCTCAGTAATTTTCCTTATTATTCCTGGTGTACTCAGTAATATCAGCTGCAGATAAAAAAAATAAAATAAAAGATTTACAGGAGCCGATTTAGACTTGGGACTACATTATGACAAAGCGCCGCTGCTAGTCGCCCTTGGCACAAGGACGACGCAATGGGCGCAAAAGCCAGCTGCTTCTGGAAACGCAAATGCCTGAGCTGAACTATGTTTTATTCTTATAGTTTAGAAGTTACAGGAAGTCTAATCCAGGAAAATGGTTGTTACTTATGTAGTAAAGGTTTGTGAAAACAGGCCAGACACACAGCAACAGGATGTCACAGAATTCGAGCCAATGTGGAATGAAGAAGAGAATGGCTTGATACCTTGGGAATTCCCTCACTTGTCGAGAAAATTAAGAATTTTCATTTCATTTTCATTTGAGTTCAACAGCAATAATTTAGGATAATTATTGAGTAATTCAAATAACTTTTGCACAAAAAAATGCTAGTTTCTCCCATTTACTTACATTGTTTATGCTAAGCTAAAGTAAAGTGACTACTACCAGATTAGGAGAATGACTGGGATGGTTACCAAATGTTTTTTCTTACTTTTCTAACTCTGGGAAATATAACAAAAATACAAATCGTACTTAGCGCTGGAGTATCTCTTTAATCTGGTTTATGTGATGATCAATGTTTTAATTATTGTGGTGCATTTTTAACACTGTTTTTGAAGCTTTACCTGTTTCATCTCTGTGTAAACATTTCCTAAAAAAGGATGGTTTTATCATTTTTTTTGTATGTTTTTGTGCTATTTCTGTATTTAATATCTACAACAGAATGACACCATTGCTCCATGGTTTTTAAAAGTAGTTAAATGTTTTTTAATTTTAGCTTGTTCTCCAT
Organism: Apricaphanius iberus; assembly: GCA_028564705.1. Taxonomy (NCBI): domain Eukaryota; kingdom Metazoa; phylum Chordata; class Actinopteri; order Cyprinodontiformes; family Aphaniidae; genus Apricaphanius; species Apricaphanius iberus. The sequence continues at coordinate 1,115,963 of JAPXFQ010002080.1, forward strand.
ATTCATATAGCTCATTCAACCAACCTAGTTTTAGAAGTGAAGAGAAGTAAAATAAATATAAGTTAGATGATTAATTTCATTAACCCTCTGTTTATTCTCTATAGCTTTGAAATAAAACACTAAATTTAATTTAAATTCTTTAAACAAATTTGACATCTTTTGACAAACAGTGAGGGCAATAGTGACTCTTGGAACTGAATATGTTGCTGATCTCTGCCTCAGATTCATATAAGATCATTTTGAAGTTAAAGGAAAATCACACTTTTTTTAAATGATTAAAAACCTCGATTGTTGCCCTTGAATTCAAACCCCCTTTTCTCTGAAATTGCTAATAGTCCCGTTTTAAAGCTGGTCTGTGAAGGCCTCATGGGTTTGTCCAAGAACTCTAGAAAACAACTAGCATCATGCAGCCTCACGGTGCCTACGCACCGAACGCGATGGACGCGACCAAAAAGCATGACACCCCCCCAGCTGGTCGCTTAAATATTCGCAGCTTGAAGCGTCCCCAAAGCGAACTGGCTGCGCTTTAAAATATGCCATTTTCACGCCTGTGAACTGGAAATGTGGAAGGCTCCTGATCGGGACCACTCTGCTGCCCTCCTCCCTCCCTCCTTCCCCCGACCTTCCGTGAGCTCCCAGTGGACTCTGGTCTATGAGCTGACCATGTTAACCCTCTAAGCGCCAAAGTCGCAATACTGCGACAAGGAACATTGCTGAATCAAACAGGCTGTCTCTATAAATGTGGTGCCGTATCTTGTTACTACTTTTCACCAGGAGTTAGCTGACGTGTGCCTGTAATCTGAGCAGCATTTGTGGGCGTGGCTATTTTCAAAGTTTTAGAGTAAAACGAGTTTGTAAAACACCCTCCCGCGCAGAGACGCGGCGGCGAAGCAGTCGTAGTGGAGCAGAGCGAGAGCAGAGCAGAGAGAAAGCGTATTTTTCCTTTTACTCACGATGCTGAGAGGTCGGTTTACTGTTGACGAAGTACTTCGTCAGGTACTGGCTGACTCCGATTCCAAGGAGGAAGACATACAGTTGTCCAATGAAGCAGAAACTGACGTCTGCAGTGATGGCGAGTCAGCGCGCCATAGTCCGAGGTCGAGGTGGCAGGGGGGCTAATAAAACAGCACATATGGGTGAATGTAGTGGGGATGAAAACAACCGCGGTTTTCGTGGCAGACGCGGGAGAAGCCGCACGAAAAAACACACCGCTAAATGGTGAAGGTGGAGTTCACTGCCGCACCGTAAATCAGGGCAGCGATGATGATGGTGATGATGGCTGGCAGTTCTTGAGAGAGGAGGAAAACTATAATAAGTGGATCCGAAATTTTGATAAGCCTGTTGGTTATACTGGAGATGATCTGACAAATTCGGAGCCCATTGATTTCATCTATCTTTTTCTAAATGATCAATTCTGGAGCCTCACCACCAATGAAACAAACAGATATGCCCACCAGTTTTTCGAAAGGGTAAATGATATTGATGTCACAATATGCTAATTAGATGACAATTTAGTTCCAGCCCAAATTTTCGTTCATACTGAAGATGTTTCTCATTTACAGCATGTCTTTATCTCAAACTGCTTAGAATGTATATCCTTTTGAAACCTTGATATCAAAATTAAACATTTTACAATATTGCCCCCACCGTGTGACATCATAATATGCAAATTAGATGAATACTTTCACTCCCATCACAAACTTTGGATCATACTGAAGATATCTCTCATTTACAGCATGCCTTTATCTCAAAATACTTAGAATTTATAGCCTTTAGAAACTTTGATATCAAAATTTCTGATTTTCCAATATGGCCGCCACCATGTGACTTCATAATATGCAAATTAGATTTATAATTTCACTCCCATCACAAACTTTAGATCATACTAAAGATTTTTCTAATTGACAGTATACCTTTATAACTATATTAAAGCTACAACATTTTGAATTAGTCACATCAAAATTGAATATTTTATAGAAATAATAGGGGCCTTGAGGGTTAAATGTTGGGACCGCTGTTGCAGGGCTAGACCCAGTCGAGCAGCAGCAGAAGGATCAGTAAACACCCCGCCTCCTGGCCCAGTTTGTGCTGCCGAAGGTCCAAGCTTTGCTCCGCCGCCACCCCAACTACCAACCTGAGCGGCTTCCCATCTGTCTGCTGTTAGTAAAAGTTTATATGTGAGCGGCATAGGACGTGCTTTGGTGGAGACATTACCAGGCCTGGGTGTCTGGGTGAGGAAGCTGTTTTGCGGCCACAACGGCTCTTTTAAGAGCCACCCGCAAACCTCTTAAGAGCATTCCTGTCTAAATACTTTAACCTCTTTATAGTTTAGATTTTTTTATTTCCGTCTGTATAGAAAACAGCTGTTGTCATGTAGCTCGGGGTGATTAGCCACGGTGTTTATGATGCTGACTCCATTCAGTCACGACATCACTGACACCCCTCAGCTGATTGGTTGTCGAGGCGCGACTTGAAGCTGTTGAGATTTCTCCGACTTCTGCGGCGGACATAAAATGCAGCGCGTATTTTGGGTCGCGCCTGAAACGCATCAGCCGCACTACGTGTTCGCATAAATCGGGCAGAAAAGATTGTGCGCGATGCAAATCTGCTTCTGACGTGACGCGGGATCCCAAGTTGCGCTTAATCGCACTCCTCCGTTGACTTTACCTGTAAACCGGACTCTCTTGTCGCGTCTATCACGGTCGGTGTGTGAGCACCATAAGGAACACAGCAGTTTTTTTTAGCTCAGACTGTGGGACAACTGCTATCCAACCAAAAGTTTGGTTATGCAATAGGACAGTGATCCAAAGTATACCAGCAGGTCCACTTCTGAATGGGTCAAAAAAAGATTTTCAAATGGCCTAATCAAAGTCTAGAAGCATTAAAAGTAAACTTCTACAAACAATGGTGGGTCAAAATTGTTCTGTAGAGGTATAGTGAAAAACTGTTGTCCAGTTATTGCAAACCTTTGATAATCAGTTAATAGGTTTAGTGGGTAAATACTTTTTCATACAGATGTGACAGTGTGAAGATTCTGTCACTGTGGCTCTGATTCATGAGGCTTCCTGGCAGCTTGGCCACAGGGATGTTTCTTTGGCTGACTGGTTAGCACACATGACTGTCACTTAGGAGTCATGGGATTGAATCCCACCTGTACCCTCAATGTGGGCAGTGGCACACAGAGGTAGGCTAATTTGAATAGCCACCCCCCTTAATAAATGAAATCATGTGAAAACAGCATTTGTTATTCTTAATTACATAGGTAATCTTAGACTGTTAAATGGGCTTGTTGATCTGGAACACTAAAGTGTTAAATAAAAAATAAAAAAAGCTATGTGAGAGGAAACCACATTTGGCCCATGGGGAGAACATGCCAACCCACCACAGAAAATTCACTTTGAGAACCAGATGGGCGGCAGATGTTGAACATATTGCTTAGTGCATCTTGGAAAACAATGAGAGGCCCAAACTTATGAAAAAGCATAAGCTCTCAGCAATGGAAATCTGACAAACATACAGAGATGGAAAAAAAAAACATTAGATTAAAAGACGTATCCATCCATCCTATGTCTGTGTGGTCACTGAGCCAATGGTTAGCGTACATCCTGGACCTATCGCCAGTCCATCAAAGCTTACCCACACGTGTGCTCTAAACTAGGGATGCAACGATACCACTTTTTTCAAAACAGATACCATACCGATACTTGGATCAGAGTACTTACCGATACAGATACTTCTACCACACAAAAAAGTGCTATCAATTGGTCAGGTTTTCTTTTCTTCTCTCCTTGTTACAAGAAATGATGGTGAATTAGATACAAATTAAATATTAATAAAAATTAACACTACTTAAATTTAAAATTTAAAAACTAAAATTTTCTGTGAAATTATTGCTGCATTTCCACATCTTAAGTATCGGTTCATGGTATCGGTTAACATTGGCCGATACCGATACCAGTACATCAGGCAGTATCGGTGCCGATAGCCGATACCAGTATCGGCATCGGTGCATCCCTACTCTAAACGTTTAAATATTTCAATTGTGTTGAAGAAGTTTAGTTTGGTGAATGAAAACAATCCAAAGACCTCCTGTTTTTTTCAACTAGACCAGAAACTCCATGTATCAGAGCAGAGCTGTGCAATCTTCTGTCAGGCCAGGTATGTATGTTTATGGGATGAGGACGATTGGAGGTGAAGGCCTCACATAAAACTCTAGAAACCTGCCACAGTGTTAATGAGCTAACCTTTAATTTCACTTTGTCAAAAATAACAACTTGGAGTTCTTTGGTTTTGGATTTGCAGTCTTCCCACAATATTAGGCGAATCTTAACTGTATTAGAACTGTGTGCAGTCTTTCTGATCATGAGGCACCCCTCTCTAATAATGTTTAATAATACCGCTGCTACATACTATCGTAAGTAATCCGGTGTAAAGCTGTGCACACAGTTAATGTGATTGGTAAAATAAGTTTATTGGATTGCCCCTCTGTGCAATTGAAGCCTGGGATTAACAGTGGACTAGGATGAACCCATTAGGATTTGAGCAACTCACCAAGTCAGAACATCACATCCGAGTTTAATAACAGCCTGAAGTCTGCAGATTCATCAGTTAAACAGGATGATCTTAAAACAGAAACCAAAGGCTGCTTTTAAAATGCAATTAAGTCAAGTGTGTGGTCTGATCAGTCTCAGAGATACAGAATGGTCATTCACTTTAGCTTTATTAGATGCAGCAGGTGTGGTTAGAGCAGCATACACACACATCTTTGTGTAAAGGCAGTAAACCCAGACTGAAACGACGCACAGCTTCCACATGGTTCAAATTCTGATTCATTTGACATCAGCAGGCCACCGATAAGCACAAAATGTTTATGAGCACCTTGATGCTGGAAATAAATACTGTTCTAACCATCCAAGCGGTCAGAAATTGCATAAGCAAACTTATGATGGCAGACAGATAAAACCTGGATGTTTTGCTAAAGTGTTTAGGCTATGTTGATCAAAGTAGGGCAAAATGCTTCGTAAAAAAACTAACAGGTCTCTTTTTGTCTATTAATACACTATTTGATGTTTCAATCAAAAGTACTGGCAGACTAATAAAGCTGCACCTTGGCATATTTATTTCCTTCCTTCGGTACAATGCTTAAGAAAAGTCTTTACATCTTTTGATCTTTCATGTTTTCTTATGGTACAACCACAAACTAGCCCTCTGAATATATATATATATATATATATATATATATATATATATATATATATATATATATAAAGAAATATTCTTGTATTTAGCTCCTTCAGTTCCTCCAGTTGTCTGTGCTGAGGAACAGCATCTCCACACCATGACCATGCCACCACCATGTTTCAGAGCCAATGCTGGTCTATCACACAGCATTTCCATAAAACAAAACTAAAGTTTGTTGATGTAAAAGTCAAAAAGCATATAACATTTTCAAAGGCACTGTAGTTCTCAGGCTTTGGGTTATGGTCAGGTTACTTTAGAATATTTCAAATGGAGTGGTTCGGGTTCCATGGCTGGTATTTAGAAACTAAAGCACATCAATCTAATTGCATGTTCAAAAACCCCTAAATTAATGCGTCATTCAGGTCTTGTAACTAAAACATTCAACAGAAGGCTGTACATCATGTCAAACATAGACTGTAACACAAAAAAAATCTGATTTTGTAAAAAAAAACACAAAAAAAAACTCAAGACTCACATTAAATTAGATGACACACTCATAACCACTTGAATATTCAAGTATAATAACACAACTATGAAAGAATAATGTGGTAGGGATTCATGCAAGCACCTGAAAACAAAGAGTTTGTGTGATTCTGTGTGAACAAAGGAGGCGTATTTCTATTAATCCATCCCACAATGTAGGCAGAGTTTTGGTCTATAGTGGGTCCTTATTAGGAGATCCTGTTGTTTATCTGTCCGGGGTATTTCTCAAATCTCTTCTCTGCCTCCTCACTGAATGCATCGCCTGCAAGACATCGAGAGCAACAGAGAGGTCCCAGATTTTGTAAATTTCTGCACGTCACATTAGTTTTTAATGGTTTGAGTGTTTCAGATAGATTACCAATGTGACAGTTATGGAGCCAGATCCTGTGGCCGTCATATTTGCAGTTGCATTTCATGCAGTTGTTTGTGAAGTCGCTCTCTGCCACTTCGTAATTAGGATTGATCACAATCTGAGTGGGTGAGAAAAAATAAAGGCAGGATCAAGAAGAGCAGCTATGCTGGGGTAAAACCTCGAAAGCTTCAACTTCTTCAATTCATTTAATTCAATTCAATTCAGTTTATTTATATAGCTCCAGCTCATAACAGATTTCACCTGAAGACACTTTACAAGAAAAGTCAAAACAATTTTACAAACATTCCAATCAGTTAATAGTTTTCTATCTAAGGAATCCCCGTAGATTGCTCTACCTTGCTGATAATAAAGCAAACTAGGTTATGTTGATCTCAACATGATATACTGTACAGATTTTTGCAGAATGATCTTCAGCCAGCACTGCATACATGTTACAGAGAAACCGGATCAAATCACATCTTGGATTTTTTTTCTCTCTCTCTCTCAGGTTTTAGATCTTTTTGATGTAATCTGAACATTTCAGATGTAAGGTTATAATTCTAAGAGAAAAAAAAAATATTGTCTTGCAAAATGGATTATGACATAGACTTGAAAAAACTGTCTATAATGACTTGTTGAGTGTCCCTCACACCAGGACGAACCACATTTAATATCAGGTCTCAACCTATGGGGTCCCTCAAGGTAGGATATCGGTCCACTACCTTTTTCCCCATTTAATTTAAAGCAAGGCAATTTTATTTGTATAGCACACTTTCAACACAAGGCAATTCAAGGTGCTTTACATGATTCAGTGATAATGAAACCACATGATTACAAACAAAACATATGAGTTTAACAGTAATCAATCAGTAAGAAAAGATAATGTAAGGAACAAATTTATGTAATTAATACACAATCACTTAAAAAAGAAATAAAAAAGTAAGAATGGAAATTAAACCACAACAATAAAAAATAATTTAAGGAACAAATTTATGCAATTGAAACAGATTAAAACAGATAAAACACAATCGGGTAGACAGAACAAAAAGTGATCAGAAAGCGCAATTTAAGATTTAAAGGCAGCTCTGAATAGTAGAGTTTTTATCTTTGATTTAAAAGAGCCTAGCTATTCAGCGTTTTTGCATTCGTCTGGAAGTTTATTCCACATTTTTGGAGCATAGAAGCTGAAAGCTGCCTCTCCCTGTTTAGTTCTGATTCTAGGGACGATTAGTAGCTTGCCATCATCAGTGTGTGAATGTGTGCATGAATGGGTGGATGACTGAATGTAGTGTAAAGCGCTTTGGGGTCTGTAGGGACTGAGTAAAGCGCTATACAAATGCAGGCCATTTACCATTTACCATTTAGAGTTGGAGGACCTGAGTGGTCTGCTGGGTTGATATAGTGACTGTTATAAACAAGTAGGAGTATTTTAAAGTCTATTCTCTGAGCTTCAGGGAGCCAGTGTAAGGACTTTAGAACTGGGGTGATGTGTTCTACTTTCCTGGTTCTAGAGAACATGAGCAGCAGCGTTCTGGATCAGCTGCAGCTGTCTGATATATTTTTTAGGTAGACCTGTGAGGACGCTGTTGCAGTAATCAATCCGACTAAAGATAAACGCATGGATCAGTTTTTCACGGTCCTTCTGTAACATCAGTCCTTTAATCCTAGAAATTTTCCTCAGGTGATAGAAAGCTGACCTTGTTATTGCCTTAATGTGACCCTGGAGGTTCAGGTCTGAGTCCATTATTACACCTAGATTACGAGCCTGATGAGTAGTTTTTAGTTGTATTAGCTGAAGCTGTGTGCTGACTTTGGATCGTTCCTCCTTAGGTCCAAAAATAATTACCTCTGTTTTGTTTCTGTTTAGCTGGAGAAAGTTATGTATATGCTCCCTCTTGGCAGTGTTATCAGGAGACATGGAGTTAACTTTCACAGGTATGCTGATGATACACAGTTGTACATCTCCATGTCTCCTGATGACACACGGCCAATGGATGCACTTTTTAACTGCATTTTAGACATTAAATCCTGGATGGCAGAAAACTTTCTCCAGCTCAACCAGGACAAAACTGAGGTTTTAGTTATTGCTCCTGAGGCTCAGAGAGAAAAACTTTTACCAAAACTACAATCATTATCTTTTAATCCTTCCTTACAAGTGAAAAACTTGGGTGTGATTTTTGACTCTGAGCTGACTTTTATCCCCCACATTAAAAACATAACCAAATTGGGTTTTTATCACCTAAAGAACATCGCCAGAGTCCGCCCCAAGTTTTATTCATTTGAGGGAACAGCATAAGTTTGTCCAACAAGCCAAGATGTAAGCATCAGCACAATTCTTTGAGTAATCAGTACAATAAAACAAGGGAAAGTTCATCCAACAGAAATGCTCTTTTTTGTGAAATGCAGGAAATCCAACTTCCATAATTTTCTTCACAGTGCAAAAAAGAAAACTTCCCTTTTTTGGCATGAATTTTCAGTTGTGAAAAGTAAAAAACAAAGGTTTTATATATTAGGGACAGTAATTTAAATCAGACCGAAAAACTGAAGTAGTTGTAAGCTGTAACATTATTTAGTCAGTTGTCAGTATTTGACTCTATGTTTTTGGTCATTGCAAAATTAAAAAATGTGCTATCTTTCACACTTTAGTTATGAAATGCGTGAACATTTTGTAACTTGCTTTAGAGTCAAAAGCTAAGTGCGCTATCTGGATAAGGAGACCCACAAAGGTAATTTTGGCTCTTATTTAATTACAATACATTTTTTTTTCAATATATGAGGAACATAAAATGCTGAATATTAGGGTAAAACAAAGAAATAAAAAAAAAACGATTTCAACAATCGACTATGAGCTCTATTTCTTTTATTAACTTTTAGAATCTATATTTTTAAGTTCCTCCAACCTATAACTGAGTTGTAGAAATTTGAGATTCATAACTTGAACGACCTAAACTTTTAAGTCACTGATACTTTGATATGGGTACATGACAAGTCAGAATTCAGATATCTTAGATCCTGAAAGTAGAATTCTCTACAACTAATAGTTGAGTTAGAAAAACATTAAAATCCAAGTTGGACAAACTCAAAAGCAAAACTTAAAAGTTTAAGTTTATTTCCTAAGGAACATTCTACTGAAGTTTGTTGCCTTAAAATTTTGAGTTCTGCTGAGTTTTTTTTTTTTTTTTTTTTTTTTGCAACCAACATTTCAAAATGTTGGTTGCATATTTCCTCCTGACAGCTCTCACCAGGATAGTGATGAAGTCGGGTAAAATGACAGATAAAATGGCTCTCTCAGTGATAATTTGTCTCTGGAAAAAAAAAAAATCAATTACCTGTTCCCTCTGTCATTACAGATGGAGTTATCCTGTGCAGAAAGGCTGAAACTCACGGTGGAGGCTCAGAAACCGCCATAATTTATTAAGATATATTCAGCAGATTGTGAGGAAGCAACCAGGCACAAATGTGATACATTGTGAAAACAACAGAGGCTCAAATGTACCAATACTGACAGTGCCTGCACTTGCACGATGAAATTTTCCAAATTCACCCAAACGTGTGCGTTTCAAACAGCCTGGAGACCATAACAGAATGGGAAGTTGGCCTTAAAAAATACTGATCTGTCTCTGTTATGCTAAGGCCCAATTAAGCTAAGGCTATCTAAGAACACAATTTTACAATTACGATCCTAATTATCTGTATTTGCTCTGTAATCCACATTCAACATAACCTACTCACCTGCATGATGTAGTTTCCGGGTTTGACATCTGTGATGTCAAGCCACTGGCAGTCAATATCATGGCGGTACAAATCCCAGCAACCAACGGTGATACCCTGATCGCCAAAGTTGGCACACTCGTATCGTTTCGAAACACCTGATAAATACAGATAAACAGCAGGTGTTACTATGAATGTCTGAACATAACTAAAGACTCACAACACATTACTTAGGACCCAAATATTGATATCCTTATCAGATTTAGGATTATAATAATCTCTACATTTTACCAGTATTATGTTTCTTCTGTAATATTAATGTTTTGGATTAATGTTTGGAGTTAAAGGAGACATATCATGGAAAATCCACTTTTTTAGCCCTTAAATGCATGTAAATGTGTTTTTTGGGTGTTTAGGAGTGCAGACAACTTACATTTATTCTCTTCTGGTGCTGTGTTTATATCTTTACATTCTTTTTTGGTCATATTTTTCAGTCTGTTTAGTTTTCTCTACAAATAGGACGTTTTGCGCGTATCTATTACGTCACAGCATTTGTAGTTGAAC